>JARQOC010000004.1:243603026-243613932 GCA_033576535.1 Allobates femoralis
AAAGCTATTTCAGTGTGATATATGTATTAACTGATGGACACAGTAATATTTCAGGATTGAAATGAGGTTTATTGTACTAACCGAAAATGTGAAATATGCATTATTTCAAAAATTGACAGGTGCAAAAGTATGGGCACCTCAACAGAAAAGTGACATTAATATTTAGTAGATCCACCTTTTGCACAAATAACAGCCTCTAGTCGCTTCCCGTAGCTGTTAATGAGTTCCTGGATCCTGGATGAAGGTCTTTTTGACCATTCCTCTTTACAAAACAATTCCAGTTCAGTTAAGTTTGATCGTCGCCGAGCATGGACAGCCCGCTTCAAAACATCCCACAGATGTTCAATGATATTCAGGTCTGGGGACTGGGATGGCCATTCCAGAACATTGTAATTGTTCCTCTGCATGAATGCCTGAGTAGATTTGGAGCGTGTTTTGGATCATTGTCTTGCTGAAAGATCCATCCCCGGCATAACTTCAACTTTGACACTGATTCTTGAACATTATTCTTTTTTTTTTTGTAAATCAGATTTTATTAATAAGAATAATCAATGTCGACATTGAAATGAAAACACATAAACACAAAATTACTTTTGATCCGCTCCTAAACCACAATATAACTGTAAGCAGACAATAGCATTGAGCAGAATAGGTAAAGTGGATAAAGTCTAACAGACCCACAAGCTATTTGTATAACAAAAACGGGGTTAGTACCCTTAATTACTATAAAGAAAAGAACAGAAAAGAGAAAAGGAAAGACAAAAGAAGTATAGGACATAAAAGGTGGACGAAATAGATAGACCCTGTATAACCTAGGATATATGAGAGTGTATAATCCTCTGGATATGTTTTGAATTTGCTTCACGTGTTCTCCGCCAGCCCCTGAGAGCCACACCCGCAACTCTGCAGTCTCCCGATACAATATCCAAAGGGACCAAATTTTACAGTGTCTGTCAATGGATTGAGGATCAAACATTGAAAAGTTGATTAGTTCTTCTAATCTACACACTTTGTTCAACTCCTCGATCAAGTCCTGACGCGAGGGACATACTGTTTGCTTCCAATGAGTTGAGATTAGGTGTCTCCCAGCAGTTGGAAAATGTCTCAATAATCCTTTCTTGAATTTGGATAAAGACATATTTGAGCAGTTCAGCAAAGCCAATTCCGGGTTAATGTAATACACTCAGACGTGACTTTCTGATAAAGATCCGCCAACCCGGCCCAGAACACACTAATGAGTGGACAGCTCCACCAGATATGAATATAGGAGCCCACCCCCCCACAACCCCTCCAACACAATGGTGACGATTCTGGGTATATTCTATTTAGGTCCGCCGGACATCTGTACCACCTCGCCACCACCCTGTAATTTCTATCCTGAGCATCAGCCGAGACAGAAGCTTTATTGGAGAAGATATATACGTTCTCCCATTCATGTGGGGAAAGAGGTCTCTCCAGGTCTGACTCCCACCTGCGCACAAAAGGAAGGTTCTGTGATACACTCTCAATTTCAGTACCACGAAACCAGTTATATAAGACTGAAACCGCATGCTCCAGAGGTTCACCTCCCTGCATCTCTGCTCGAACACAGTTAAAGGACGGAATACTGAGTCCTGCTTAAGCGATTTTATATAACTCACTAATCTGGCATGCAATAACCAGGAATCAGCTGGAGGTTCCTCATCCGGGTACAGGGCAGATAGAGTTTTAACACCCATAGGTGACAGATAATTGGATATTGTAGGGTAATGACCTCTCGGAATGTTCAGAAAAAGAGTCCTACCCTCCTCCACCGGAAAGTGAGGATTCCCGTAGATGGGCGTCATGGGGCCCCGGCCAGGACGTAAGATGTAAGTGTGGGTTACGACTATGAAGAAAAAGATGCAGTTGGGAGGTGATGAACGGAGTATCCCTAGGCGTAATCGAGCCCTCCCACCACACCAGGATCTGAGGGGAACTAAACGCGAACAGAGCCTCGGCCTCCACCCACCGCTTCTTATCTGTTTGCCTGAACAGGTCCAAAATACACCCCCCCAGAGTGGCTGAGTGATAAGTTGGGAAATCTGGCAACCCCAAGCCCCCCCTTTTTATTGGTCTACATAGGGTGCGAAAAGAGATCCTTGGCCGTTTATGGGACCAAATAAAGTTCAGTATTTTGGATTTTAATCTTGAAAAGTAGGCTGCAGGAAGTCTAAGAGGGATCGTTTGAACATAATAATAAATAATACGGGGGAGGAGGTTCATCCCCACCGTGTGAATTCTTCCTAGCCATGAAAGAGGCAATTTATTCCATTTAACCAAGTCTGTCTCCACGCGAGACATCATTGGGAGGAAGTTAATTCTATAAGTTCTGCAGGATCGCGGGTTAATTTGATACCTAGGTAAGGTAGAGATTCTCCGGACCACTTGAATGAGAAATCCTCCTTCAAAAGTTGGGATACCAGGTGAGGGAGCGATACGTTTAACATCTGTGACTTGGACATGTTGATTTTTAGGTTGCTTAAGAGGCCGTATTTACCTAGTTCCGACATAATATTCGGGATGCTGATCAGGGGGTTGGTGATATATAGAAGGAGATCATCATCAAAGAGAGCTACTTTGTGCTCTCTCGCTCCCCCCCCCCACTCCCTGTATAGAGGGGTTGCCCCTGAGCGAGGAGGCCAACGACTCCATACAAATTATGTATATAAAGGGAGACAGAGGACATCCCTGTCTAGTACCATTCTTAATTGTGAAAGGCTCGGACAGGGAGCCATTCACCCGGATACGTGCTGTAGGGTTGGTATAGAGAGCATTAATGCAGTGGAGAGTGGGTTCTGTTAGGCCCAAATAACATAGAGACTCCATCATGAACACCCAGTGTACCCTGTCGAACGCCTTCTCTGCGTCCAATGACAGGATACACATGGGTAAACCACGTCTCCTGGCTCCATCTATTAGAGCGATGGATCTGATGGTGTTGTCCCTCGCCTCCCGCCCAGGGACAAAACCCACTTGATCAGCATTAATCAAGTCTGGGAGATAATTTTTAAGTCTATTCGCTAGCAATTTAGAATAAACCTTAATGTCTATATTGATTAGGGATATAGGATGATAATTCCCATAAAGAGAGGCATCTTTATCTGGCTTTGGGATGACAACAACATGCGCCATCAGTGCCTGCGGAGGAAAGAATTCGCCACCAGCAACTGCATTGCAGACCTCTAGAAATTTAGGGGCCAACGACTTCTGAAACCTCTTATGAAAGCTGACGGAAAATCCGTCTGGGCCTGGGCATTTACCCACTTTCAAGGATTTGATACAATCCTCGATTTCATCAATCGAGAACTGTCTGGCCAACGCATCTATGGCGGACTGCGGCATAGTAGGCATCCCACATCCTCTTAGATACGAGACCATTTTATCTTTCAGAAGAGGTAACGGCATGTCCTTGTAAGGTCCCTTCAGATTGTATAGATCAGAGTAAAACTGACTGAAACCTGCCAGGATGTCTCTCGTTCTGTGAACCACCTTCCCGGTTGTGTCTCTCATGTGTAATATCGTAGACCTATTCTCTCTATGATTGAGAGCTCTAGCCAACAGCTTACCCCTCTTGTGATGAATATTGGTAAGGAATATTGCCATATCCCCCATATTCCATTCCTCCCAGAAAGCAATTGAGAAGGCACATCTCACTCATAAAGAGATAAGGCCCCACCCTGGAAGGCAGAAGTCATTCATCTGGCAAATGGTAGAGTAATTAGTATGTAGATGGAAGCCAACTGTCCACACAACAGGACTCATCCTCACCTTTGATATGCAATCAGGTAGGTGTATGCAGCTTCCTAAGAACTGGGGTTTTGCCAAAAGGTGACACGTCCCATATCACTGTGAGGCCAGGAGAGAGCAGACTGGATGGAGCCGTGACTATAACATTAATATCTCATAAGCCGTCCACCCTGTGATACTATCGAATATAAAAATGAACTCCACACATCTAGACGGAAAAATGGCTATTTTAACATGAATGTAGGACGACTGTAAGCCATCTAAACAGGATATTGGCTACTAGGCTGCTACCAGAGTAGCCATGTTTCATATCCAGACGAAGATAAAATCATAACTAAAAATATGAAAGTATTGTCTTCCGTCTGTGATGCCGATGGACAAGGCTAGGGAACATTATGGAATCTGGGTGTCCATATCTCCCCTCAGAGGGGTGGGAATTGTGAGACATCCCAGAGGTGTGAGATGGGTGGAGACAGGGGTCAGCCCATAGTGTATAAAAATCCTCTGCCCCATCTCCACCTCGTATTTCTTCTGAATGGGCATTTTTCCACCAAGGCCAGAGATTACCCAAGGAACAGATTGGTGCCACGCCACCCTTGTGGTGCCATCAGCACTAAGGTAACTGCTCACATGTGTATGTAATTCTGTGTATTCCATTCCTCCTTTTATTGGCATATCTGACTCTAATATTTGTAACATCTGAATAATAACTGTAAATATTAATATCTAGTGTACCATTAGGGTGATTAAATATATAAATTTAATCTTGAGTTGCTCTTTTTATCTTGATCACGATTCCCACGTCCGTGTGCTCATATAACGCTACCTGGGTTGGTTTCTGACCCAATATAAGCCCGACCACGGACCGGACTTATATTAAACGAGAAGCTGGTGGCAGCATTAGTGCTTGGGGTTATTCGGGGCCTCTGTCAGTGACGGGGTGGAGAAGATTATATGTGCTTCTAGCTGCAGGCTAGAAGGCATATACCACACTCACTGAGAGGTGCCTTAATAAACCAGCACAGGCAGGGCAGCTGCGGCCCTCCTTTATCCTCAGGCAGTTCTCTGACTGACCTGGGTTTAACAGGAGGCGCTGTGGAGCTGCCAGGTTCGGTGGTCGCGATTTCACCACACCTCTTGTTACCTAGGTAGTAAAAACGAGAGCTAAGCCTATTCTGGAATAACCGCTCCTTTTCATCTAATATGTTTAAGAGTTTATGTCTAGCAGTGGAGAGGGAAGAGAATGTCTCTGGAGAGGAATCTATCTTATGCTGGGATTCAAGGGTGGAGATCAATTTCAACAAATGGTTTATTTCAGTGGCTCTAGATTTTTTAAGCCGTGAGCTATGACAGATGAAGAGCCCCCTGAGGACGCACTTGAGAGCCTCCCACTTTACCGGTTTAGGGGTAGGGTCCGTCTCATGAACCTTGTAAAAGTCAGAAATGGCCTTTTCAATATCTGCGACACACGTGGGGTCACGTAATAGATTTTCATTTAGGCGCCAGGAGTACTCCCGAGGCGTGTCCGCACAAAGACCCAAAGAGAGGTATACTGGAGCATGATCTGAAATTAGAATATTGTTTATATCTGAACGCAGGTGGGAATTCAAAAGAGAATGGGATATATAGAATCTGTCAATTCTAGAGTAGTTGGAATGAACTGACGAGAAGTAAGTATAATCACGAACCTCTGGGTTCAGTGTACGCCGGGCGTCCACCAGTGAGAGTCCCTCCCATTGTCTCCCCAGGTGGCAGAGAGATGGCACAGGCCGGCTGGACTTATCCGTGAATACATCTAAAATAGGGTCAGCTGGATAGTTGAAATCACCACCCAAGATGATCCGGGCCGAGTCAGCGAAGTCACGTAGAGCCGATTTGAATCCCACACCGAACTGGCGTATCCCCCTATTTGGAAAGTAAACATTTGCGATATCATAAGTACGATTTGAGATTGATACCATAAGGAATATAAAACGACCCAATGGATCTATTGTTTGTTTCAAAATAGAGGGAATGAATGACTTGTGAAATCCAATGGACACACCTTTTGATTTTGACTCTAGGTTGGTGCTATGGAACCACAGGGGATAAAGGGGTGATTCGCATTTGGGCACCGACTCAAAGCGGAAGTGCGTTTCCTGAAGCATCAGGACGTGTACCCGCCTTTTGTGAGCTGAATACAAGACCTGGCGCCTCTTCTGTGGTACTTTCAACCCCCTCACATTGAAAGAGCAAAATGTTATATCAGCCATAGTCATCCACAACCACAACTCCTAATACAAAAACAAGGTCCATTTCGTCCATAAAGAAGAAGATAGGAAGGAAAAGGTATAGAAAAGGAAAGGGAAAAGTTAGAGTAAGAGTAAAAGTTAGGTGCATATTATAGACCAACTGTAGTACAAAAAACAGGAAACATGTCTCGTGCAACGTAAGACAGAACATCAACTGTCTTGCACACATGTGGGATATCGGGAGCCAAAGAGGTGGCCGCTTCTGCTCCCTGCTACATCCCAAAACCTATTTAACTGGTAAACTAATGTTCATCACTGCCGACTTTTGGCGTTCAGATCAACCGAACAAGGAAGGGTGCGGGGAGGGTAAAGGAGAAAGAGGGAATAAGGGGAAGATAAGGGCGAAAAGGGGGAAGCAGGGGGGGTGGGAGGGGAGGGGGGGAGAAGGAGGAAGGAGGGGAAGGGTGGTCTACAGGGAAGGAGAGGTTGAGGGGGGGGGGGACAGGTATAATTGGAAGAACAAGGATGAGGGGCCAAATTAAGGACCCAGGCCACAGTAATTCAAATTAACATAGAGAAAGAGCCAAAGTCTTTCATGAGTTCGGGTTCGCCTGATTCCGGGGTCTTCGCCTATCTTGCCATCTGGGTGGAGGCGGAGACAGATGATGGGACGGAGGCCAGTCCGGCAGTTCAATCAGAGGAAGATCAATGACATTCAAAAATGCAGGAAGGTCACCAATTCTGCGGAAGAAGGCTGATTTCCCATCTCTGTGAGCTATTAATTGGAAGGGAAAGCCCCATCTGTATACAATGCCGTTAGCCTTGAGGAGGGTCAAAAGAGGTCTCAGACCCCTTCTTTGTTGTAAAGTACGTCGCGCCAGATCCGGGAACAAAGTGACCTCTGCGTCCAGAAACTGAATGGGTCCTTGCTGCCTAGCCTCCCGCATAATGGCCTCTTTGGTGGTAAAATAGTGCAAACGGCAGATCACGTCTCGTGGCCTGGAGTCAGCAGATGGCTTAGGAGCCAGGGCTCTATGAACTCTGTCCATGACGATCTCTGAATCTATGGGATCCCCCAGAATGGTGTTGAATAACCGCTGCACTGTTGATTTTAGATCTATAGGAGAAATGGATTCAGGGAGGCCTCTGATGCGCACATTGTTCCTCCTGTTCCTGTTCTCTATGTCTTCTTGACCATAAAGAATGTCCTCAATCATGTTGGAATGCATCCCTAATAACTCTCTGTGTGCCTGCAGTTCAGATAGTGCACCCTCCTGCACAGCCTCCACATCCTCTATACGAGCAGTGAATTCAGTTTTGAGGGCCTGCAGTTCCCTCCTATATGAGCCCTCCAACCTACTAGCCAGCTCGTCCAAGTCCCTCTTTGTAAGGAGCAGTTTAAGAAGTTTACTTAGCTCAGTGGGGGGAAGATTCATGGCGTCCTCCATCTGGGCTGAGTCCTCATCAGAGTCCTGTTGCAGAGGAGTGAAGCGGCTGCCTCGGTCGCTGGTTTCCCGCGCTCCAGTACCTCTGTGCTGAGAGGGCGCCGCCATCTTAGCTCCGCTGTGTGTATGGCTGGAGGAGCTGGAGGAGCTGGAGGAGCGGAGAAAGCGATCTAAATTACCGCTATTGCTGGGGAGATCGGTGCCGGAGGCTCCCTGTGTATTCTTTGCTTTGCCCATATGAGTGGAGTCGGCGGTGAGGAGGTAAAAGCGGCGGTTTAAGGGGAGTCAGGAGCGGGGCGGCTCAGACACACGTCCTACTCCCTCATCAGCTGGCCACGCCCCCCCCTTGAACATTATTCTTAAGAATCTGCTGATACTGAGTAGAATCCATGCGACCCTCAACTTTAACAAGATTCCCGGTGCCGTCATTGGCCACACAGCCCCAAAGCATGATGGACCCTCCCCCAAATTTGACACTAGGTAGCAAGTGTTTTTCTTGGAATGCTGTGTTTTTGTGGCGCCATGCATAATGCCTTGTTGTATGACCAAACAACCCAATCTTTGTTTCATCTGTCCACAGGACTTTCTTCCAAAATGAAACTGGCTTGTCCAAATGTGCTTTTGCATACCTCAGGCGACTCTGTTTGTGGCATGCATGCAGAAATGGCTTCTTTCGCATCACTCTCCCATACAGCTTCTCCTTGTGCAGTGTGCGCTGTATTGTTGTCCGATGTACAGTGACACCATCTGCAGCAAGATGATGCTGCAGGTCTTTGGAGGTGGTCTGTGGATTGTTCTTGACTGTTCTCACCATTCTTCTTCTCTGCCTTTCTGATATTTTTGTTGGCCTGCCACTTCTGGCCTTTACCAGAACTGTCCCTGTGGTCTTCCATTTCCTTACTAAGTTCCTCACAGTGGAAACTGACGACAGGTTAAATCTCTGAGACAACTTTTTACATCCTTCCCCTGAACAACTATGTTGAACAATCTTTTTTTTCAGATCATTTGAGAGCTGTTTTGAGGAGCCCATGATGCCACTCCTCAGAGAAGATGCAACTAGGAGAACAACTTGCAAGTGGACACCTGAAATACCTTTTCTCATGATTGGATACACCGGGCTTTGAAGTACAAAGCTCAATGAGGTTACCAAACCAATTTAGTGCTTCAGTAACTCAGTAAAAAGTAGTTAGGAGTATTCAAATCATGAAAATCGGAAGGGTGCCCATACTTTGGCACATGTCAAATTTTGAAATAATGCATATTGCACATTTTTGGTTAGTACAATAAACCTAATTTCAAACCTGAAAAATTACTGTGTCCATCAGTTATTACATATATCACACTGAAATAGCTGTTGCAAAAAAACTATTAAAAAAAAAAGAGTAAGATTAAGAGGGGTGCCCAAACTTTTTCATATGACTGTATTTGATCCCTTGCTGATTTTGTAAGTTTACCCAGTGACAAAGACATGAAGAGTCTATAATTTTAAGGGTTGGTTAATTTTAACAGTGAGAGATAAAATATAAAAAATCAAATCCAGAAAATCACATTGTCTAAATTATATAAATGTATTTGCATTTTGCTGAGATAAATAAGTATTTGATCCCCTACCCACCATTAGGAGTTCTGGCTCCTACAGACTAGTTAGATGCTCCTAATCAACTGCATTAAAGACAGCTGTCTTAAATTGTCACCTGTATAAAAGACTTCTCTCCACACACTCAATCAGTCAGACTCTAACCTCTACAACATAGGCAAGACCAAAGAGCTTTCTAAGGATGTCATAAATAAGAACCTAGACCTGCACATGGCTGGAATGGGCTACAAAACCATAAGTAAGGCATTGGGTGAGAAGGAGACAACTGTTGGTGCAACAGTATGAAAATGGAGGAAATACAATATGAGTGTCAATCGACATTGAACTGGGGCTTCATACAAAATCTCAACTCGTGGGGTATCCAGGATTACCAAGAAAACCACTGGTAACATAATATGCCGTAATGGATTAAAATCCTGCAGTGCCCGCAAAGTCCCACTGCTCAAGAAGGCACATGTGCAGGCCTGTCTCTAGTTTGCCAATGAACACCTTGGTGATTCTGAGAGTGATTGGGAGAAGGTGCTGTGGTCAAATGAGACAAAAATTGAGCTATTTGGAATTAACTCAACTCGCCATGTTTGGAGGAAGAGAAATGCTGCCTACTACTCAAAGAGCACCGTCCCCACTATCAAGCATGGAGGTGGAAACATTATATTTTGTGGTTGTTTCTCTGCTAAGGGCACAGGAATCCTTCATCGCATCAACGGGACAATGGATGGAGCTATTTATCGTAAAATCCTGAGCAACACCTCCTTCCCGCTTGCCAGGACATTATAAATGGGTCGTGGCTAGGTCTTCCAGCACGACAATGACCCAAAACATACAGCCAAAGCAACAAAGGAGTGGCTCAAAAAGAAGCACATTAAGGTGATGGAGTGGCCTAGCCAGTCTCCAGACCTTAATCCCATAGAAAACGTATGGGTGGAGCTGAAGCACCGAGATGCCAAGCAACAGCCTCAAAATCTTAATGATTTAAATATGATCTGCACTAAATTCCTCCCGACATGTGTGCAAACCACATCATCAACAAGAAACGTCTGACTGCTGGGTTTGCCAACATGGAAATGCCACTAAGTACTAAGTCTTGTTTGCCAGAGGGATTAAATATTTATTTCTCTCTGCAAAATGCAAATACATTTATATAATTTAGACAATGTGATTTTCTGGATTTTATTTTCGATATTCTGTCTCTGTTAAAATTCACCTACCCATAAAATTATAGACTGTTCATGTCTTTGTCAGTGCGCAAACGTACAAAATCAGCAAAGGATCAAATACTTATTTCACCCACTGTAGGTGAGAGGTGACAGCCGGTGTAAAGGAGTGAGGGAGATTTGAGGGAATAGGGGTCCAGTGCAGGCAGTAGGGCATGAATATGAAAGGAGTCGGGTAGCGTCTTCCTCTGTGACCGGATCAAATAGATTCTCGCACCTGGCTGTGGATTTCTGCAGCTGTTCCATGGGCCTCTTGGCTGCTTCTCTAATCAGTGCCCTCCTAGCTTGGGATGTCTGTTTAGGTGGACGGCCATGTGTTGGTAGGTCTGCAGTTCTGCCATATTCATTTCACTTATAGATGATGGAATGGACACTATTAATTTAAATGTTCAGAGCTTGTGGTATTATTATTATTATTATTATTTTTTTTTAATAACTGAGCCCTGCTTTACTCTTCTCAGCTTTTTTTATTTAAAGACACAAGAGAGAACAATCCAATGCAAATATATAACATCTGGCCAGTGGCATTGCAAGAGAACATTGTATAATAGTGTTTCAAAAGGCCGACAACATAGTCAGAGATCAAACAATAAAATAGGCTAACTTACTGGTCCGGGCCTGTCAGGTTTCACATACTTTAAAGAGAAAAAA
>JARQOC010000004.1:243614032-243851749 GCA_033576535.1 Allobates femoralis
ATATGCCACCAAAAAAATTTCTTGAATCAAGGGGATGCTTTGGGTAGTGTTCCAGATGAATAAGGCTAGGTTCACATTGTGTTTTTTGCTGTGCTTTTCCAATGGATCCTTTGGAAAGAAAGAACAAACGCAATGAAATTGAATGCTTAATGCATCCTAGACTTGCATTCAACAAACGCTTTTTCAAAATAGCGGGCGTTTGCAAGTATGTTTTTTTTAAAAAGCATATGAAAAGGGGGAATTCCCAGCATTTTCATATGCGTTGTAAAAAAATGTATGCCTTTTTTTGGTATGCATTTGTATGTGTTTGTTGAATGGAATTTCTAGGGGATGCGTTAATCCCATCTTTTAAACTTTGGGCGTTTGTGCTTCTGTCCAACGGAACCTTTTGGAATGCACGCAAAATGCAAGGGTAAACCCAAACCCTTACATCTTTAAAGTGATCAAAAAAAGTAGGGGTTGACTTACCCGAGGATATTTAAAGTAAATTTCCCTGCATTTTTTAAAAAAAACCTTTTTTTAATTTAAATTAAGTCCAGGGGCTGTACAACCCTCTCTGTTGGATATTAACTCTCTTCTAGGTTCCTTGACCTTCCCCCCTTTTGACTACTGAAGAGGTGGATCTTTTTAATTGTCCCTTTCAGAATTCTGAAAATTACAGAAGCAGTGAAACCCCTCAAATCTGGGAAATCGCCGGGGCCCCGATGGGTTATCTAATGGTTTTTAAAAAATTTTCCTGACATCCTGACACCTTATTTAACTAGACTTCTTAATTGGGCCCTCCATGTCATCCCTTTTTTCCTGCAAAAAATGGGAAAGGGAAACATTAATTTCAGTCATTCCCCCGGATAAAGGGGATGCCCTAAATGTCAGAGATTATAGGGCCCCTTTTGCTTTTTTAAACACTGATGCTAAAATTATAGCCAAAGTTGTTTGGGTTTTTTTAAAAAAAAGGGGGGGGGCTATCTAAGTATACAACTGTTAAATCATTTCTGACCAAAAGGTTTTGTCAGTGGCAGAAGTACTATGGGGCGCCCCGAGAAAATTTTTAAACCCTATTATATCATATGTAGAAAAAGGGAAATCTTCCCCTTTGTGATTTCTCTAGACACCCAAAAGGGTTTTGCCGAGTAAAAATGGGGTGGGTTTTTATTTGAGTCCCTTAAAAAATTATTTTTTTCTGGTCCCATATTTAAAATTATTAAAGCTTTGTATTCCCATCCATCCGCCAAAATGCTAACAAATAATTTTGTGTCTGACTCCGTTAGAATTACCAATGGAAATCGACAGGGATGCCCTCTGTCCCCTACTTTATTTAATTTCTTTTTAGAACCATTGGTGGAGGCAATACGGTCACATGAGGGGATCCGGGAATGTCCATTACATGGGCGTCAACACATTGCATCTCTATTTGCAGACGATTTACTGATTATTCTATCAGAATCCTCTGGTGTCTCTTAGGAACCCGATGGCCATTGTTGAGAGATTCTCTGGAGTCTCTCATTATAAATTGAATACTAATAAGACACAGGTTTTGCCCTATCATATTGAACATCACCTATTAGATATTCTAAAAACTGAATTTCTCCTGGTCACTGTCAGAAATTCCCTATTTGGGAATCGCCATTACTAAACCTCTATTTAACATGGTTGATAAGAAGTTATCAGATATTGCTAAATCCCTTTCGAAAGATCAGATGTGTCTTATCTGTCTAATTTAGAGGTTTCCTGGACAGGACGTATTGCGGCCTATAAAATGTTGATACTTCCCAAAATTCTATACCTCTTCCGTTCCCTCCCTGTGGTCATCCCTCAGAAATATTTTAAACGTCTCCAGAGACAACTTAGCCGATTTATTTGGCGAGGGAAATTTCCTAGAATTGCAGCTAGCACTCTTGAAAAACATAAATTACATGGAGGTTTAGGTATCCCCAATCTTAGGGCCTATTATCTAGCTATCATTACTCAAATTAGTTCACGATAGTGGAGTACTGAATACTCACCATCCTGGGTAAATATAGAACGATCCATCATGAAGCAACAGAATCCTGCATTGTTTATTGTTTTATACCCCCTTAGTTAAAAAAAGAGACTTCCCCTAGAAACCCCACTTAAGGCCACTATCAAGGCTTGGAGGAAATTTAATCAGATTTCTAAAACCATCTTCTTTCCAGTTTCTCCCGTCTGGCTCCCAATAGATATTTTTTCCTGGTTGTACACATCTCTTAATTTGGCTACCTGGAAGAGTAGGAATATGAAGTATGTGTCTGACGTGTTTGATGGTGAGAGGTTGGCCTCTTTTGAGGTTGTCTCTTCTCGTTTCAGCCTACCTGAATCTGACAGACCTACTTGGACTTTACTGCATGAGACTTTAAACAACCCACGTCTAGACTTTACACTACCTAACAATATTGACCTCCTACTTCGTCACACTGGAAGCCAACTTGTGTGGAAAACTAATAATATCTATAAAACTTTTAATAAGGATGTGACTTTTAATAATTCTAGATTCTATACAGTATGGGATCACCAACTTGACATCGATAATCATACTTTACATAACCAGTTGCCCATCATTTTAAAAATATTTACTCCTCTGTCCCCTGCTCAACACTTCTGGAAACTCAATATAAAGTATATACCAAGTGGTATTTTACACCTTCAAAATTGCATAAGATAGACCCTACTGTTTCTAATTTATGTTGGAGAAAATGTGGACTAGTTGCATCTGTCCGTCATATTTTTTGGTCATGCTCAAAGTTATGTTCCTTTTGGTTAGACGTCCAGTCCCTGATCAATTTAGTTTTAGACTTAGACATGGTCTTAACTTTTGACTCTGCTGTATTGTTGGTTGGGATATGTGATCTCTCAAAATGTAAAAGATTCTTGGCCTTACATATCCTATTAGTAGCTAAACATTTTATCGCCTCTAGGTGGATGAGTGATTGTGTTCCAGCCATAGAGGACTTTATGGATTGCATAGCATTGCACAACTCATTTGAATTCACGTTTGCTCTTAGAGAGGGTATGCATGCTAGATTGAAGTACATGACGAAATGGGCGAGTTGGGTTCGAATGTATATACCGACTCTTACATTTCATCTGCCCTAATTTAGCCTGAATTTCTCCTTTTATCATTTTGATTGTACTTAGTTTGCTAACAGCTATTTAGTTGTTTTTTTTTTTTTGGATACTAACGTTGTGTCAGTTGTAAATATTTGGTTATTTTATTTCTTTTACTTATGTTTTTTGTCTTTATTGTTTTTCTCTTATATTATTTATTTCTTCTCTGAATTTGTATACTATGCATTCATTATATTTATAATTTATGTATATGCTGAAATTCTTTCATCTCAACTTACTTTTGTTGTTTCCCTGTTGACTAATATATCTTTAAACATAAAGTGGCACTGGTCAGACTTGAAAAAAATGGCCTGGTCATAAAGCGGAAAACAGGTTGGGTGGTAAAGGGGTGAAAAAAAAGGAAACTTTTCTCGTCTCTTTTAAGATCCCAGACAATTTAATTTTGTGCTCAAATAGGCTTTTTTTTGCAGGGCAACCTGATCTTTTTATTGATACATGATTTAGATTTCTTCTTATTTCATGTTTTGAAGAGTTGTAGCAAACCACCCAGCTGCCCCCCTTCCCCTCCAATTCTGGCATTTTGATTTTTTTTCCTAATTACATAATTTCCCTAATCTTCTTAAAACTTCTGATACTTTCAGCAATCTCCACTGAAGATCTGTGATCAACCCAATCCCCTTTTGCTTTCTCAACCATAGAACTGAGGCTTGAGATTTTTTTTATCATTCTTGCACATCACTTAGCTTGATAAAAGGCTTACAGATTCTATACAAAATGATAGAAAATTCAGGAATATTTAGGAGTGGCTTAACACTACATTTAGAAAGCAAACTAGCAGTAATATCCTTTAAAGGGAATCTGTCAGATCCAAAATTCAAATGTAACTATAACTTTCCAATTCCTCTTGTGAAGCTCTTTATATTCATGTATTTCTTTTATTTATACTCACCACCTATCCTCTATAGCAGGGGTGGGGAATCTCAGCCCCAGGGCCGAATGTGGCCCTAGATGACTTTTTTGCTGTCCCCAGGCAGATTCCCGAGGACCGCAGTGCTCAGGCTGGCAGAAATGTTTTGCCGACTGTCTGCACTTTAAATCCAGCTCTCCAGTGATCTCTATGCCCCAGCCTCAGCCTCCCCACTGAGGTATATGCTCCCAGCCTCTCCTGTGATGTCTAGGGCTCTATCAAACCTGGAAAAGCAGTTGAGAAGCAAATATCCCAATATCACCCATGCCAAAGAGAAGCAGCTCCAGCCACCATAGTAGGGGTGAGTTGATTGTTTAACCAAATATAGTAGGTAATTTTCAAGTTGATAATTTTGTACGGCCCCCGAGGGATTGCAGAAATTTCCAAATGGCCCTCGGCAAAAAAATGGTTCCCCGCCCCTTCTATGGACTGCAATAAAAAGAAAGAGATTAATTCTGTCAATCACAGTGAGTGATCACTTCTCTGCTGCCCACTCCCCAGGAAATGAATATTTATGAAGTGACATGAACCCCACGCCCTATGCACTGTCCTCCTCTGCAAGCATACACCAAAGTTCAGTGGAAATCACTTACATGGGTGACTGTATCCTCCTATCTCTGCTGCTCTCCAGGGCAGCAGATCCTGTCTTGTCAGCACTCACTGTAGAGGAGACAGAGGGGGAAGATGTATGCTCTTAGTAGATGGAGCAGCTGCAGCTCTGACTTCTTCATTTTCCTCCAGCATGAAGAAGTGTCGTTGTGTGTAGCTACATATGTGTAATGTGTGCAGTCTGAGATATTTGTATGTGTTTATATGAATATTTGTTCAGCAGATACACACATTACATGTATGCAGAAAAAAAATCTCTCACAGCACACACTGTAGTGATCTTACTACAGGATTTGCAGCAGAAACACCTCCCCCACTCTCCTACCTCTCCCTCAGAAGCAGCTTGCACAATGCACAAGCATGAGATTTTCAGTGATTGACCTCAGCACAGGGGGAGGGAGCGAATACCAGCTTGGATAGGCGTAGATATTTAAATAACATTTATATATGATTGACTATTCAGCAGTGAAAGTAATGGACCAGACTAGATGCTTAAAGCATGACTGCTGTTTAAATTTTTATTAATAATAACGTAGAGCAAGTGATTTTGATAAACTTTCAAATATACTTCATTAGAAAATTCTGGTTGAAAACCATTCATAAACCTTCCACAAAGTGTCCTCACTACACTTTGTGTGAAGCAAACATATATTCATTATCAGTCAGATCTTCACACTGAATACGCGGGCATGTAACCAGATCAGGTAAAGAGGGCGTGGCCTACACTGTGTGCAAGATTCTGACTGCAATTGGTGTGGAAACAATGTATCAGATTATCCCAGCCTACAGCACAGTTGCTAAGCAATGTCAGAATGATAGGAACACTGCAAACTCCTCTTTCCTTGGAACAAGCTTCTGATCTGTCATCTGGCTCCAAAACGTTCAGTCACGATCTCTGTCAACCCCTTCTCTGCTGTCACATTGCACAGCTCACTATCAGCCTGCTCTCAGAAGCTGTGGAAATACAATCTATATTTTGAATTGTCAGAAGCTGTAGAAATACACATGCAGTGCTGGCAGATGCTGGCGACGCCCACACAGCCATAAAATACAGTTTTTAAAAGAGCACAGAAAAATGTGAAAAAATAAGTCATATGGCACAAAAAACATTATCTTAGCTGCTGTGTAACCCATCATTACCAACCAGTGCAGGATTGTGCTTTTTTTTTTTTTTTAAATGACATTACACTTTAAAGCAAGGAAACTACAGAGGGTACAGTAATGATTTGTACATGTTTTAAAAGGTCTGCCCAGGCACTAATCAAGGGTACTATTAGTATCATACTGAAAAATGACCTGACAGTCCCTTTAACTCTCAAATTAAGATTGAGCAATGTCATCTTATTTGTGACACCAGTAATATATGCAAATTAAACATGTTTGGTCTAGAAAAGATGCAGACTGTCTCAGAATAAACAGCTTACTGACTGAATGACAGGAAAACCACAAATCATGACTACTCCAATCAGATACACATGCCATGTTAATCACGAGCGTATTTCGTTGGCATTCAGTTCCAGAACCAAGCTTATGATTGTTTATCTATTTATGGTATTACTAATTAATTATAGTTTAGAAAGCAATGTGATCCACTGCATCACAAAGGGAAGATATTACTGTTTTATATAATCAGGAGTCACAAGATGTTTACTGCTTTTCTTATAGCTACTATATCTATCTACAGATTCAGAAGATTAGACAGTGAGGAGACTTGCATAAAATAGATTATACAAATATTTTAAACTATTTACAAAATATGTAGTTATTAATTTATATAATGCTCTTGGTTTAAGAGTCCTCTGGTTGAGATACGGTGGAGTAGGTACACTATCACTGCACCACAAAATACATCAATATTTGTTCTTTTACTCAAATACACTCATGTACGCCAGTATTTGTATTTTGGTTAAAATTCTCAAAGTGGACTCCGATACTCATTCTGATCTGTCACCTCCCTCTATCCTATTCCCCCAACTAGTGGCGAGTTTTCCTTCTCCCACCGCAGATCCCGCCATGACCTCCTTAAACCTGGCATCCCTGAATGTGAGGGGATTCAATATCCTACAGATACGCAGTGTCAGTTGGACAACTTCCCGGAGGTGAAGAACCGCTACTTCACCACATTGTTTCATGCTTCTAACCCATGTGTGAGATCTAAAGGGGTCAGTATTGCTATTCAAAAATCTGGCCCACTCGCTGCTGGGGATGAAGGCTGATGATAACGTTAGATATATCTTGTTGAAACTGCGTATCTTTGACCAAACCTATACCATTGCTAACTTTTATCTTCTGAATAAGGTCAAGACATGTAAGCGATACCTGAGGAAAGTGGAGGCGTTTATGCAAGGTCACTTGATCATTGGTGACGACTTCAACCTTCCACTGGACAGGTGGCTGGACAACGTCGGCAGGTAAGTCTGTGATTTCCCCCAATCAGATTCAGTCTCTTAAACAGTTTTTTGGCGGACACGTTATCCAGCCGATAGGGGCTATACCCATTTTTCAGCAGTCCATTCCACGTACAATCTGATCGACTATTTCTTGATCACTCACCAGTTGCTAAATTGGAACCCCGCTGCTTCCATCGGTTCCATGACCTGGTCAGACCATGCTCCCATTTTCCGACTTTCTGTCCCCCAATACTCCGCTCGCTCCTGTCATTGGAAACTGAATCCTAATCTACTGTCTGACAGTGACACTGTATGACTGGTGGAATCAACAATCTCACACTTTATATCTGACCACAGAGACGATACGACCTTCCCTCCTATCCAGTGGGAGGCTCTCAAATGTGTCATCAGGGGGTTTTCATTAGGGAGGGAGCAGGGGCGTAACTACAATAGGTGCAGGGGTTGCGATCGCACCCAGGCCCCGGAGCTTAGGGGCCCCAAAAGACCCTTTGGCCTATACACAAAGACTAATACTATTAAAGATTTCCAATAATTGGGGGCCCCGTTGGAGCTTTCGCACCGGGGCCCCTGGGCCTGAAGTTACGCCACTGGGAGGGAGCCAGGATAAAAAGAGAAAGATCATCTCAGGTTAAAGGCTTAGGGTACCTCACACGCAACGATATCGCTAGCGATATCGCTGCAACGTCACAGGTTTTGTGACGTAACAGCGACCTCGCCAGCGATCTCGCTATGTGTGACACGTAGCAGTGATCAGGCCCTCGCTGTGAGATTGCTGATCGTTACAAATCGTTCAGGACCATTTTTTGGTCCGCTGGGCAGCATGCATCGCTGTGTTCGACAGGGACAACGACCAACAATCTCAATACTACGCCTGAGAGTGACAGGGTTCCAACAACTGCTGTATTGTTGCTGCTGTCGCTGGTGAGATCTGACTGACATCTCACCAAAGACCACATAGCAACGCACCAGCGATCCCAGCCCAGGCCAAATCATGGTCGTGATCGCTGGAAAGTTGCAGGTGTAAAAGGCCCTTACTGTCCCGCATAAGATCTTTGGAACAATCACACAAGACGATCCCCACTCGGGAAACCCTTTTACAGCTGAATAAATCTAGGGAAGACCTTAAAAAATATTTTGACCAGGCAAATTCTAAATTCAGGGAGCGGTCCCACTTCTTTTATGAATTTGCAGACAAGTGTGGAGGTCCTTTGGCTGATATATACATCCAAAGATCTCTAGCACTTTTATCCCTATGGTGAGATCTGCTGGAGACAAACCTGCACACTATCCCAAACACATAGCGAACACGTTTGACAAATATTATGAAACCTTATACAACATACAGGACTCCCCATCTGGCCCAACACAAAGCTGTAGTGATGCAAAAATGGATGATTACATTGCATAATCTGCCCTACCTATGATCTCGGAGGAGACACCTGAGGACATTGACACTCCTTTCACACTGGAGGAGGTCGCTCAGATTATTAAGTCGACCTCACCGAATAAGAGATAGGGCCGGACGGTTTTACCGCCAAATTTTATCAGAAATTTGTGACCTTATTGGTGCCCTTTTTAACTAAGGTATTCAACGTGATCTCAACAAATCATCCTTTCCCAAGGCAAACACTCGAAACTATAATTACTTTATCCCTAAAAACCCTGAATTGTGTTCGAATTGCTGTCCAATATCCTTGATTAATGTAGACGTGAAGCTGTTTGCCAAATTGCTGGCCACTAGACTGGGTCCTTCTCTGCCTCGGCTGATAAACAATGAGTAGTGGGCCTTGTTCCCCACTGGGAGGTGAGAGACAACACAATTAAATCTATTCTAATGATCTCCCACATTCAAAAGGAAAAAATCCCCACGTGCATTTTGTCGGTCGACGCAGAGAAGGCCTTCGATAGGGTCAACTGGAAGTTCCTTGAGAGGGCCCTTGTTCAAAAAAAATTGGGCCCATCCTTCAGAGGCAAGGTCATGGCGTTGTACTCGGATCCTTCTGCAAGGGTCTGCTGCAATGGTATACTTTCAGATGCCTTCTGTATAAGAAACAGAACTAGACAAGGGTGTTCCCTCTCCCTCCTCCTGTACGATCTAGTTATGGAACATCTTGCTAATGCTTTAAGGCTGAACCCAGACATAAAGGGGATTAGAGTATAGGATAATATTTATAAACTTGCTCTCTATGCTGACGACCTCCTGATTTACATCATGGACCTTGAAACCTCCCTAATGTCCATCCTCAGGGAGTTTGACTTGTACAGAAAGATGAGCAACTTTAAGGTTAATTTGACAAAGTCCGAAATTCTGAACGTTGGCCTCCAAGCAATTGCAAGCTGCGTCTCCAGGAAGCTCCTCCTTTTAAATGGTGTCTGTCCTCAATTACTTATTTAGAGACACACCTGAAAGCTAACCTCTCCCTACTCTACAATCTAAACTATAAACTTCTTCTTCAAAAAATTACTATGGACCTGGGCTCTTTCATTGCCAAACGCTGTCATGGTTCGGGAGAATTAACGTTCTGAAGATGGACATCCTGCCAAAGTTGCTCTACTTGTTCCAGGGGGTTCCGATTGCCCTCTTCTGTTACTTCTTCGTGCAGCTAAAACGACTTCAGTGGTTTGAATATCTGCAGGTCAGATCCTTCATCTCCTCCTCTGGTAGCATAGCAGACCTCCCTAGAGACTGCTCTAGCTTTAAGTTGATGTTACTACAAGACTCGGCCCCGACTCATACAGTGTCACA
The DNA here is from genome assembly GCA_033576535.1 of Allobates femoralis. Classification (NCBI taxonomy): domain Eukaryota; kingdom Metazoa; phylum Chordata; class Amphibia; order Anura; family Aromobatidae; genus Allobates; species Allobates femoralis. The sequence goes on from JARQOC010000004.1 coordinate 243,623,850, forward strand.
AGTATACTCCATTCTGACGCTGTCTGACGATCTTAGATCCATGTGGTTTGTCTCGGATCTGAGATTTCAACTCTAGACTGGAGCAAACAATTTCTGTGTATATACAGACTGCCCCTGGTCTTCAAAATGCAGGAGATAAGCTATAAACTTGTGTCCCCATATTATATGTGTCCTTGCTAGGTCAACAACATTTTCACAAGTACCTCTAACACTCGTTGAAGTGCGGTGGGATCAATCCTACATATCTGGTAGGAATGCCCCTCGATATTGCCTTATGGCGTAAAGTATTTGATATAAATAAATTAATCACAGGGGAGGACATGAAATGCACCCCACAGACCGGGCTCCTCTCCATGATCCTGAAATCTTTTAGGGAAATAAAATCGGGCCTGCATGGCTGCTACTAGAACAATTATATCAAGGAAATAACGATCTAATATATCCCCTTCCATTTTTTACTGGTTCCGAGAAATGGACTTCATTTGCAGAATGGAGAAGCTCTCTGCTCACTCAGATGCTCAGAAAGACAAATATTTTCATTCTTGACAGCCTTGGTTACTGTTTCGAAAATCCCCTGACTACAGAGAGACCTTGATCCCTTAGACCTTACTAAAATATGGTGCAGGATTAGTTTTGCCGGTCTTACACGGTGGGGGGGGGGCACTTGTTCATGTCCCCTCCTCCACCAAGAAATTTCCCTTAGAAACTCTGTACACCAGAGTTGTTGTCTTTTATTTGTTGAGCCTAAGGGTACCATTATGCTTGGCAACTTTCCAGCGACCCAACGATACGACCTGGTAGGGATCGCTGGAACGCTATGTGGTCGCTGGTGCGATGTCAGATGTACTCAATGACGCAACAATACAGCGACCTGTATAACGACCTGGCGATCTTTGGGACCCTGTTAAACAGCAGCTAGTCTGACGACTCAGACCTACGTGGCTGAGTTCTGAGGTCGTTGTTCAGGTGTCAAACACACTGATGCATGCTGCCCAGCAGCAAACCGACGATCAAAAAATGGTCCAGGAGATTCAGACACGATCGGCGATCTTACAGCGGGGGCCTGGTCGCTGCTACGTGTCAAACATGACGAGATTGCTGGCGAGGTCGCTGTTGCGTCACAAAACCTGTGACGTAGTAGTGATCTCGCTATGTGTAATGGGGGCTTAAGTCATCCATGTTAAACTCGTCACAGCTGCCCCTTCCATCTCCCCATCCCACTCTCTTCCTCCTTTTTCTCCCCTCTTCTCAACTTGTATGCTTTCTCCTTGACCTCTTTCCTACTTCCTCTCGACAAGAAGCACCTTTCCTTTTCCTTTTTTCCGATTTACAAGCCGGTTATACCCCCTTTCTATTAGTTGTAAGAACCGTGCTGCTATGAATACACAGGCAATATTTCCTTGTTTGGTTGAGGGAAGTGTTTTAACTCGCTGGCAGGAACGTTGATGGCCATGTCGATACAATGGGTTCATCTGTATCTGTCAGTGTACACCCTCTGTTTTGCTTTGTTGTTGGACCATTTCAGTGAATGCCCTGATGCCCTGGTGTTGTGTGATAAAACATGTGAATAAAGATTTTTGAAAAACAAATTCTCAGAGTGGAAAACAAAAATACAATACAGATCAAAAAATAAGAGTACAAGTGATCAGTTTATATTTAAAGTTAAGTGGTCACTGGATATTTTTGCATATAAACTGTGGCTACCACCGGTAGGGCCTTATATACAGCATTCTAGAATTGTATATTCATATATACAGTATATATAACAAAAAATCAAGTCCCCTGGCCGATCTGTGTAATGCAAAAAAAGGAGCTTTCATTATACTTACCTGGGGGGCGGTCTTGTTCGATGGGTGTCACTGGTCTTGGTCAGGTGCCTTCTTTCTTCTTGTGAATACTGTCCTCCTCCCATGCTTGTAATGGATGGCCTGCAGAAACAGGAACCAGATGAAACCCGTGGATAAAAATCCATGCTGCTGTTATAAAAGACATGATCCAGAAGTAATAGTAATAAAAATGGTGATTTATTTGAATAATAAAAATGGTGATTTGACGTGTTTCGAAGTGTGTCCCTGCTTCTTTCTCAGGAAATTCACAGGTTTCCTGTTTCTTCGGCCTGCCATATGTGTGGATCCTGCAGCAGCTGTTTGTACATTTTCATGCTTTCTGATTGGTTTTGTGGAATAACCATACAAGGTGAGCGACTAGCTGATATTCATTTTCTCTATGATTACTGGGTAAGACCCTATTGCACTTTCTTAGTCCGCATTTTCTTATTTCCAAGGGGTGACACGTCCTACATCATCCACTCAGTTTCCATCATTGTGCTACTGCACATGTGTACTTCTCTGTCATGCTTATAGCAGTACAAAATACTGTTATTCACAGGCACCGGGAAAGGTCAAACACCGCTTGCGTAGGGTTCATGTGCTCTCTGACCTTTTCGAGCGCCTGCACATTACAATACTTTGCTCTGCCCTCAGGAGGGTAGAGAAGTGCACATGCACAGGAGCGCAGTGGAGACGTTGTGCAGGTGATGTAGACCATGTCACCGACTAGAAGGAGTGGAGGAAGACGGCATTAACAACATGAAAGGAGGCGCCGGACCAAGACCAGTGGCACCCATCAGACCAGACTGCACTGCAGGTGAGTATAATAAAAGCTGTTTTTTACATTATTCAAATCGGCCTTGATATACAGCATTCTAGAATGTTGGTCGCTGGTCGCAGAATGGTGGTCGCAGTTTTTACGATAAAAAACGGGTGACAGGTTTTCTTTAAGGTAATCTTTCAGCATGATTTCATCCCTTCCCACTCCAATTTATATGCATCTCTTTCAAAGACTTGTCAAGCAATAACTTTGCATGACCAGTCTGTTCTTCCGTCACTGAGAAATCGGCGTTTGTAACAATATACAATTGAGGTTGTAGATATGAAGCCTCTGTCCAGCTTCCTTCTGCTTGACTGATAGCCTCTATGCTGTGTACCTTCAAGCAAAGAAGCCGTTAATAAGGAAGGAAGCGGCGTTGCTGTGTGAAAAATGCATAAGCACCGCAATTCAAGATGTATATATTTGCAAAGATAAATAGCCAGCTACTTAAAAGAAAATATTTAAAAGTTTCCTAACATTATGAAAGTTTCTACTCTCAACCCCAAGTATGATGCATAGGTTCAATTTTTTCCCAGTAGATGCTGATTTGTGTAAAATAAATACTTTTTACACTTGTAAAAAATTATTCAGTTCACAACCACAATTCCTCCATTTTTTTCAGCATCTGGCTATAGAGGTACAGAAACAAAAATACTTCCTTAAAATGAGTATATCCACCATTTCATGTTCCTGAGCTATTTAAAAGATTAGTTTCACTTCCTTAGTAAAATTTGTGCATACAATATCCAAAGCCAGATGATTTTTATTATTTATTTTTTAAAGTGGACCTTTCACAGATTTTTTTCTACTTATCATAAACTCTGATTTCAGTGGAAAATATTGTACTTGTTCTGGAGTGCCCCTGGTAGCTAAGCCACAGCTAAATAGAAGTCTGCACCCTCCTCTATGTAATTGATACCCATTTCCAGTGATGTCAGATATGTGGCTGGATTGAAATTTCATCAAATGATCTTCTCGAAAAAAACAGCAGCACAAGTGGAAAGGTTTTGGCAGGCCAAACAAATGTCACAATGAACACAGGTTGTTAGCCGGTCAACAGAAAAAGTGCAAAGAACTGCATGTGCATCAATATGATTGTCTGCAATCCACTTACAGCTAAAGGCCCCGTTACACCTGCCGACACCGCCGGAGATGTCGGCGGCGACTGGCGGGTGCGCGCACGTTTTTGGTGCCCCACAAGCATTGCCGCCCCCCCCGTTTACACAGGGAGACATCTCCGGCGATGGGCTGGCGAGCTGAGAGGCGGCATTGCTGCCGGGGTGTCTCAAAACCCCAGTGGCGATGCAGGACAATGGGAGCCTATGGCTCCCATCGCCTGTCAGCTCACCGGCGACCGTTTACATGGGGCGATGTGTCCACATCACCCCAGATTGTCCGCCTGGTTTCACATCACTGATGTGAAACCAGGCGATCTGTCAGAGCCGCCGACATCACCCCTTTACATTAGGCGACGCAGTGGCAATGTCGCCGCCAATGGGCCACGCCCCTACGTCGTCTATGTAATTGGCGGCGATGTGGTCAGGGTAACAGGGCCTTAAGGTGCATGACTTCATTGCAATAGCACAACGAAATGCTACAAGAGATGTCATTTTAATTGGACAAAGACCTATGCAACTTTAGCAGTGATTGCATCATTTAGATGCTGCTGACTTTTTCATTCAATTCCCACAATTTGAGGTACTAATATAGTGTTTTCATTTGAAGAAAAAAGGCAGGAGGCACTCACCATTTACCAGTTGCAGCAAGCTCTCCTTTATTAAAGTTCAGTCAGAAGGACATCTTTAATCCATGATGAGATGTGGGGAGAGGGAGTGTGAGGTCGACGGACGATGGCGAGCCGTTTCGCTGTTACTACAGTTTCAACGGGTCCATTGGCTTCTGACGTAATTTCCCTCTTACATAAGGGAATGTCTCATGTTGTCAACGCCTTCAATTAAACAGTGCAATTAAAAACACGAACAATGTGCTACAATGTGCCATATACAACATAAAGACATAAATAAAAACACATTTAGTTGTTTACGCAAGGAAAATAATTACCACGGTAACTCATATACTCCAGCCCCGGGGATGTTAGTGAGCGCATGCGCCCGTGATTATTTACGTTTGATGATTAAATCTGACCTGCTATTGTTGCGGCTGACATAATGGAACGAGACTAGATTGATCAAAATGGTGGCGTGGCAAAATGCCCAACTCCTGCATGAAAATTATATTCCATGCAGGACTTAAATAGAGTTACATGAGCAAATGGTAAAACAAGCTCCCGGAAAGTGACATGTATCACCCAGGATCCCATTAGGGAAGAGGAAGAGAAAAATAAAAATATTTATAGGTGTCGGGGTGATAAGACCCTAAATGACTCCTAGGGTATCTACATTTATGTTGTTTTTTGTTTATATACTTTTCTCTCTCTATGGGTATGAAATTTAAGACAGTCAGAAGTAATTTAAACCAAATTTTTGTATACAATAATTGTTTCATAATGCAGCCGGAACAACAAATAGGGAAGGAGGAATAAACAATCATTGAAAATACTTTTTTATTCTCGTGTGTGTATATATATAGATATGTATATATATGTATATATATGTATATATATATATATATATATATATACTAGCTGTGAGCCCGATGCAAATGCATCGGGTGTCTAGAATATGTTTATTGTTTTTTTAAAGATTTTTAAATAAATAATCGCATCATCAATAGCAATAATATTAGCAATAGCATTATTATTAGCAGTAATAGCAGTATTAATAGCATTATTAGCAGTATTATGAGCATTAATAACAGTATTAAGAGCATATAGAAAGTATAGGGGGACTTGCGGCAGGTGCGGCGGCTGAGGTAGCGACTCGCAATGGCCTCGCGGCCATTGCTCGCGCTACCTCAGTGGTAAATCGCTAAGTTTGTGGCCGAGCCTCTGGTTCTATTTTCGGACAGCGACTTGCAATGGCCGCTTCGCGGCCATTGCTCGCGCGTGGTGACGTCACTTAGTGACAAAGCCACGGCGTTTTCGGGGTCCGACACGAAAATGCCTACGGCAATTATAGAGTAGATATACTGCAGAGTGCCATAACCCCTGTCCTGTATATATATATATATATATCTACTCTATAATTGCCGTAGGCAAAATCGTGTCGGACCCCGAAATCGCCGTGGCTTTGTCACTATGTGACGATGGTGCCGGGGGGGGGAGTGGTGGGATTGTGTCGGGGGCAGGATGGCAGGTGTGCAGGATGGAGCCGGGGGGCGGGGCAGGATGGAGGCGGAGGGGGGGCAGGATGGAGGGAGCGGGCAGGATGGAGGCGGAGAAGGATGGTGGCAGGGGGGTAGGGTTGGATAGTGGGGAGCGGGGCAGGATGGAGTGAGCGGGGCAGGATAGAGCCGGAGGAGCAGGATGGTGGCGGGGGGGCAGGATGGAGTGAGCAGGGCAGGATGGAGCGAGCGAGGAAGGATGGAGCCGGAGGAGCAGGATGGGGGGGGGGCAGGATGGAGCGAGCACACTTGCACACACATGCATCATGTACATAGCACACCTGGACGCACATGCATCATGCACACAGCATACCTTCAAGCACATGTATCATGCACACAGGACACACATACATCATGCACACAGGACACACATACATCATGCACACAGGACACACATACACCATACACACAGGACACACATACATCATGCACACAGGACACACATACATCATGCACACAGGACACACATACATCATGCACACAGCACACACATACATCATGGACACAGCACACACATGCATCATGGACACATCACACACATGCATCATGGACACAGCACACACATGTATCATGGACACATCACACACATGCATCATGCAGACAGCACACACATGCATCATGCACACAGCACACACATGCATCATGCACACAGCAGACACATACACCATGCACACAGGACACACATACATCATGCACACAGGACACACATACATCATGCACACAGGACACACATGCATCATGCACACAGGACACACATGCATCATGCACACAGCACACACATGCATCATGCACACAGGACACACATACATCATGCACACAGGACACACATACATCATGCACACAGGACACACATACATCATGCACACAGGACACACATACATCATGCACACAGGACACACATACATCATGCACACAGCTCTTAAACTTGCCGCTCCCGGCGCAGCGCGGCAGGCAGGAAGCGGCGGCTCCTTCTGCACAGCCGCTCCCCCTGGCATGGACGGATGGATGGTGCGGCCCTGGGCAGCGGGAGCAAGGGGGCCCCACGAGAAGCAGAGAGGGCAGGAGGACCGGGGGGAGCGCGGGCAGGAGACGGGAGGACCCAGGGGGGCACGGGCATGACACAGGAGGACCCGGGGGGAGCGCGGGCAGGACACAGGAGGACCGGGGGGAGCGCGGGCAGGACACAGGAGGACCGGGGGGAGCGCGGGCAGGACAGAGGAGGACCCGGGTGGGGGGGCTGGGAGAGAGAGAGTGTCCCGGACATTGCAAGTGAAGCAGACTCGCAAAGCCATTGAGTGAGGCTTTGCGAGTAGCTGGAGGCTATTCTGTGCAAACTCGCAAAGCCATTGAGTGAGGCTTTGCGAGTAGCTGGAGGCTATTCTGTGCAAACTCGCAAAGCCAGCGACTCGCAATGGCCTCGCGGCCATTGCTCGCGCAGGCTAACGACTCGCATTGGCCGCTACGCGGCCAATGCTTCGCTCGTGGTGACGTCACATAGTGACATAGCCACGGCGATTTCGGGGTCCGACACGATTTTGCCTACGGCAATTATAGAGTAGATATATATATATATATATATATATATATATATATATATATATGAATGATCTCTATTCCTGCTTAAAGAAAGGGAGCCAGATCATTTTTGCCATTGAGTCCTAAGGGACAACATGCCCTTGACTCACTGATCCAGTTACTCTCTTTTTGCAGGAGGAGTTTGTGCAGATCTCCCCCTCTGTATGGGGGTTAATCTGTTCAACTCCTGCAAATGTGAGAGCATTGGCTTCTCCTCCATGTTTCTCCCGAACATGAGAAATCAGTCTGGTACAACCTATTTCAGTACTGATAGACTTACAGTGTTCTTTAAAGCGGGTTATTAGAGGTCTTATAGTTTTGCCTATGTAAAATCTGCCGCAAGGGCAAGAGATCACATAGACAATCCAAGACGTTTCATATGAGATGTAGGATTTAACTTTATGCCTTAACCCTCCAAATTCAATGGACTTTTTTGTTATGTGCTGTTTACAAAAGTTACAGTTTTTACATTGGAAGTTGCCCACTGGACGTTTTAAGTCCAACCAAGTTTTGGGTTTATGGTCAGATTTTATTCTATTTGACACTAGGATATCTCTCAAGTTTTTACATCTTTTGTATGTCACCATTGGAGTGCCTACTCCTATCATGTTAAGTTCTCTAATTCAACAATGTGCCAATGCTTCCATATGCTTTTTCTGATTTTTTCAAACATCGGTCCAAACTTAAAAGCAAAATGTGAACCGCTTGGTTTGGCTTCCTACTTTTCCCGTGTTTAGCCTACTTTCGCTCCTTTTATCGGGTATCTCATTATAACCCTTCATTGCTTTTTCTTTCGCTTCTCCAGTAAGGGTTGCGGGATATCCTCTATTGAGGAAAGCTTTTTCTAGCTTCTCAGTTTGTTAGGGACCCTTCTTCATTATTTATCCTTTTTAGTCTTAGAAACTGACTATAAGGTAATGATTTTTTTGTATGAAAGGGATGAGAGCTTTTGTAGTGGAGGAGGGTATTGGTTGCGGTTAGTTTAGTAAAAACTGATCTTTTGATTTTATCGTTTTGAATCAGAATTTTTACATCTAAAAATTCCAGTTCATCACCCCCAAAAACAGATGTAAATTTCTTGTTGAACTGATTTTCATCATTAAGGAAATTAAAAAATGAGTTAAATGCATTTTCTGAACCTTCCCACACGATAAAAATATCGTCCACGAAGCGTAAATACCTTTTGATGTTTATTAGGAAAGGATTAGAAGTGGAATAAATAGTATCATCCTCAAAATGTGAAAGGAACAGATTCGCAAGGGTACACGCAACTGGAGTGCCCATTGCGACTCCTACTTTCTGTAAGAACCAGCTAACCATGAAGGAAAAAACATTGTGGTTAAGAATGAACTTGAGGACCTCACACACGAAATCCACAATACCGCCCTCTTGTTTTTCAACACTTAAAATGTCTCTCATAACTTCTATGGCCTGTTTCTGTGAAATTCGCGTGTATAGGCTCTCGACATCAATTGATGTTAAGTTCAAACCCTCCCTCCATTCAGTTTCGTCCAGACATTGCACAAAATCATTTGTATCCTGCACGTATGCCGGTCCTTTTTTTAGGAGCGGTCTGAGTAGCCAGTCAACAAAATGGCTTAAAGGTTCTATCAGTGACCCTATTCCGGCCACTATGGGGCGTCCGGGGGGCTTTTCAAGACGTTAGTGCACTTTGGGCAAATGGTACCAATGTGCTCTTATCGGAAATTCTTCAAACAATTTTTCGGCAGATTTTTCTGTTAGTGTGCCATTATTTACAAATTTCCTCAGCAAACTTTTTAAACTGGTTTTAATTTCATTAGTAGGATCTTTTTGTAACTTCAATAGGTGTCATGTTCGCCTAGTTGTCCATTTTCTTCAGTTATGTAATCATTTTTATACATCAACACATCTCCTCCACCTTTATCAGCCTTTTTTACCAGTATGTCATCCCAACTTTTTATGATTTTAATAGCTTCCAATTCAGCAATTGTTAAATTCTTGTTTGGAGTGGGATATTTTAAAGACTCAATGTCTCTACATACAAGTTCCTCAAAGAGGTCAATATTATTCCCCGGGGATACGGGTGGTAAATAGGTTGATTTTACTCCTCCCAAAAATGTATGAGTTTTGGTATTTAGTGTGGAATCAGCATATAATGCTTTCCCTAGAATGAAGCAGTAGTGCCCGGTTTTCCCTCACATTCTTGAATTTAATATATTCTTTTGATCACATTACAAGTCAGAAAGGTACAACTTTAAAAAAGAAATTGTACAAAAATTCTAATAGTGTAAATCCCCCTTTATCTCCTTTCCTAAAGGCTTTTCTTGGAAATTACTTTTTCAGCATTAAAGTGAAAAAAAATGTAATTTTTTTTTTTTTTGAATGAAGAAGTGTTTCTAAATTTGAACCTTTAACAAAAGGCCATTTGAATAACGAAGCTGCATATAAAAGTAGATATGGAAAATGTATGGTTTGAGGGTGTACACATTCGAAGTTAGAAAAAATCTGTTACTTACGGTAAGGGTACCTTTACACGCGGCAACTTTTCTAGGAATTTCACAGGCAACTTACTGGTTGCAGTGAAATCATGGAGACATTGTTTCCATTTGTACACAGCAACAAGATAGAACAATGGGATTCTCCAGAGTCATGACCGCACCACCGGAGAGAGAAGTTCCACTCATCGAGGGATGGAAACCACTGAAATAAGAAGGCGGCACCTCTCCTCCACATCAGTTGGTTCACAGAGCTTGGAAAAGACTCCCTGACAACAGTAGTGTATACCACCACCAAAAATAAAAAGGTAACTACCCTAAGGGTACCTTTACACGCGGCAACTTTTCTAGGTATTTCACTGGCAACTTACTGGTTGCAGTGAAATCATGGACACATTGTTCTATCTTGTTGCTGTGTACAAATGGAACAATGTCTCCATGATTTCACTGCAACCAGTAAGTTGCTAGTGAAATTCCTAGAAAAGTTGCCACGTGTAAAGGTACCTTTAAGGTAAGGTCTAATATGACTTACCTTTAAGGTACCTTTACATGCGGCAACTTTTCTAGGAATTTCACTGGCAACTTACTGGTTGCAGTGAAACCATGGAGACATTGTTCCATTGTACACAGCAACAAGATAGAGGTACCTTTACATGCGGCAACTGTTCTAGGAATTTCACTAGCAACTTACTGGTTGCAGTGAAATCATAGAGACATTGTTCCATTTGTACACAGCAACAAGATAGAACAATGTGTCCATGATTTCAATGCAATCAGTAAGTTGCCAGTGAAATTCCTAGAAACGTTGCTGCGTGTACCTTTACACACGGCTACATTTGTAGCTTGTCACCAGGTAACTTACTGGTTGCAGTGAAATCATGGATACATGATTCCATTTGTACACAGCAACAAGATAGAACCATGTATCCATGATTTCACTGCAACCAGTAAGTTACCTGGTGACAAGCTACAAATGTAGCCGTGTGTAAAGGTACCCTTAGAGTGCACCACAACCCATGATAAGGGAAGGAGAATAGTAGTGCTGTCATGGCACTGGAAAATCTCATTAACGTAAGTACGGTAACTTAGAATTTTACCGACATCGCCATGACAGCACCACCAGCACCACCAGTGATATTTAGATAGATTATAAAGCACCTAGAGAGGGACAACCGCCTGAAGAACCCTTCTACCACAAGTCACCTTAGTTTGGATGATAAGTCCAGCCTGTATTGCTTGCAGAAAATGGTAGGGGAAGACCAAGTCGCAACCCTACATATAAGCTCTATTGGTATATCTGCTTTTTCCGCCCAGGACATAGCGACTGCTCTAGTGGAATGGGCATTGATTCCAGCAGGTACTGGGACCCGCTGCATGTTTAGGCTAGAGCTATGTCCTCCCTGATCCTGGCTAAGGTCCCTTTTGAGATTCTACACCCCTTAGTGGCCCCCTGAGGGAAATGAATAAGGACTGGGACATCCTCCACTGCCTGGAAAGGTCCATGTAATGGATCAGAGCCCTCCTGACATCTAAAGTATGCAAAGCTTCCTCTTTTAGATTCCTTGGGTTACTACAAAAAGAAGAGTAATATCTCCTGAACCCAATGAAGCCTCTTTGCTATTTTAGGCTGATAAGCAGGATCAGATCTCAAGATTATTCTGTTGTCCAAGATCTGCATATATGGGGAATTGACCGAAAGAACCTGTAAGTCACTGATCCTCCTGGCTGATGTCAAAGCTACCAGTAACATGAACTTTAGGGAGAAATTTTTTAAGGAGTTTTTAACAAGGGTTCAAAAGGACTCCCTGTTAAGAGCCTCAAGAACCAGGTTTAGGATCCCAAGGCGGAACGTTTGGACATTGTGCAGGACTGGAGTTATGGACAGAACTTGATAATGCGAAAAATCCATTAATTAGAGGCCAGATTGCAATTATAGAGAGCCCCGATGGCAGAAACTTTAAGAATAATAATCGCTAACCCCAGATCCCATCCTTTTTAAAGAAATTCTAATATGACTTACACTGGAGCTTCTTTTACTGGGTTCTTCCCTAAACAAGACAGAAATTTTTGCTACATTTTACCACAGATCCTAGTTTTTACAGGTACCTGCTTTTCATAAGAGTGGCCACTAGGCGCCTGGGAAAAACCCTGTTTTCTCAACAGCCTCCTCTAAAATTCCATGCCATCAAGTGAAGACTCAAGATCTGAGGGTGATGAATTGGGCCCTAAGAAAGCAGGTTTGGAGACCCTGGCAGAACCAATTGATCTGATACGGACACCTGCCTCATCCAGAAAAAACACGACCTCTTTGGCCAGAATGGGGCAATCAGTATGATTCTCTATCTTCTCTTATGTTTCTTAGGACCGTCGGGATCCATATGAGAGGAAGGATGGCATATAAGAGGCCCGAGGTCCTGGAAATCTGAAGAGCTCCACTGTGTATGGCCTCTCTCTAGGGTTTGGGGAGCAAAATCTGGGCACCCTTTTGTTTTCGCGGTTGGCAAAAAAAAATCTGTTTGGTATTCCACAGCGTTCTGTTATCTGAGTGAACAACAAAAGATCTAGGGACCATTACCCTTGTATCAGTTGGGTATGGCTCAAGAAATCAGCTCTGAAATTGTGTTGACCCCTTATGTGAATGGCAGTTAGAAGATGGGAGATGAGATGCTCCTGCGCAATCTGGAATATATCCTGGGTGAGACTCCTCAAGGGTTCTGAAATTGTCCCTCCCTGGTGGTTGAGGTATGACACTGACACATTGTCCATAATGATCTGACCATGCTGGCCTTTTAGGAGCAGGGGACATTCTTCTATGACCTTCTTTATAACCCAGAGCCCCCTCATATTGGAAGAACACTTTCAATGATGTGGATACCAGACTTCCTGGACTATGTGTTCCTTACGTGGGTCCCCCAAGCACTGCAGCTTGCGTCCGTGGTGATAGTATCGGAGATATTGGAGATAGCCATGGAATCCCTATCGATAGATTTCTTAACTGTAGCCACCATTTTAAGAAATCTAGAGTCTCTAAGGAAAGTTGTATTTCTCCTTCCAAATAGGATCCTAAGCGCCTCTGACCCTGCAACACTTCCCACTTAAGTTGCCTCAAATGTGTTTGTGCCCATGGGACTGCAGGAATGCATGAAGTCAAGGACCCCATTAAGGGCATTGTCCTTCTTAGAGTCATCCTTGCTGCTGGTGTGAGTTTTGCTGACCCCTCCATCTTCCTGGGGGAGAGAATAGATTGCCCCCCAGGTTTCACCTTTTATGTCTGCAAGGCATCCTCTGGATGCTGGGGTTGAAAACTCCCACCCGGGGTCTGGAGCGCAGGGCACTGCCATTTTGCGTTGGATGTCACTTCCAGGTCATCGGCCAAGAATCCAGGGATCTCCATGGCCGCACCGGAGATAGATTGTTCACCCGGGCACACAGCATGACAGGGCATACATGGAGGTGGCTGTGTGTGCAGCCTCAGGTGACACAGTGCCAAGGACCTGCAGTGTTTCAGCTGCCCGTCAGGCCCTGCGCCACGCAGCCCCGAAGACTCTTCCAGGCCTGAGTCAGGCGCAATAGGCCAAGTAAGTTGCAGTTCCAGCAACTGAGTCGGGCCTGGTTACGCCGCATCTTTAGTGTAACGACTGAATTTGAAAATGGGATACAGCGCTGCTATGAATTACTCCGACCACGATACGATACTGGGCCTACTGTGACAAATGGTTCTCTCAGATATACAATCTTAAACCGGCCTCCCGCCTTAATTACAATTGATTCCAGGTACCCGGTTTTCACCTTGAGATATATACAGTACAGACCAAAAGTTTGGACACACCTCATTCAAAGAGTTTTCTGTATTTTCTTGACTATGAAAATTTTAGATTCACACTGAAGACATCAAAACTATGAGTTAACACATGTGAAATTATATACTCAACATAAAAGTGTGAAACTGAAAATATGTCTTATATTCTAGATTCTTCAAAGTAGCCACCTTTTGCTCTGATTACTGCGTTGCACACTCTTGGCATTCTCTTGATGAGCTTCAAGAGGTAGTCACCGGAAATGGTGTTCACTTCACAGGTGTGCCCTGTCTGGTTTAATAAGTGGGATTTCTTGCCTTATAAATGGGTTTGGGACCATCAGTTGTGTTGTGCAGACGTCTGGTGGATACACAGCTGATAATCCTACTGAATAGACTGTTAGCTGCTTTTTTCTTGTCATAATACAAATTCTAAATAAAGAAAAACAAGTGGCCATCATTACTTTAGGAAATGAAGGTCAGTCAGTCCGAAAAATTGGAAAAACTTTGAAAGTGTCCCCAAGTGCAGTTGCAAAAACCATTAAGTGCTACAAAGAAACTGGCTCACATGAGGACTGCCCCAGGAAAGGAAGACCAAGAGTCACCTCTGCTGCAGAGGATAAATTCATCAGTCACCAGCCTCAGAAATCGCAGGTCCGCCCCTGAATACAAAGTAGCAGGAAAGAACCTATAAATTAAAAACAATAAATTGCTTTTATTATAAAAGAAACTTCTCTCTAAAAAAAAAAAATCGATTGTGTGTGATGAATGATGTAATACAAATGAGATACAATAGCTCCTATGTGTGTTTATGTTAAAAATTGAGATTTAAAAGTTTTTGTTCTGGTGACAATTTATCCCTTTTATTTCTTCACCAGCACCCATTCTACTATATAATTGTCTAAGGGTTTTTTTGAGTCTGCATGTAACCAAAATCGCACGCCACACAGAGGCAGCTCATTGGCCGCCGCCAAAGGCAAATAGTGCATGCTGAACATTCGAATTTGGCACCAATTTGCAGCCTGGCAGGTATGCACGGTCCGGCAAACGGTGGACCCAGCGCGAGCAAGCCAGCCGGGAGTCTCCTGGCTGGTGAGCCGCTAACCGGAGCTCAGCCGCGGGTACCTGCGGCACGGAGGTGCACTTCGCGGCATCCAAACCGCAGTACTCTTCTGATTGGTCGCCGCGTTCAGCGTGGCGACCAATCAGGATAGCGGCGTGCGTTATGCCGCCATATTTCAAATACACTGAGTACAGTGTATTTGAAATATGGCGGCATAGCACGTGCCGCTATTCTGATTGGTCGCCGCGTTCAGCGTGGCGACCAACCAGAATAGCGGCGCGCTCTATGGCGCCATATTTCAAATACACTGACTACAGTGTATTTGATATATGACGCCATTGAGCATGCCGCTACTCTGATTGGTCGCCACGCTGAATGCGGCGACCAATCAGAATAGCGGCGTGCGCTATACTGCCATATTTCAAATACACTGAGTACAGTGTATTTGAAAGATGGTGGCATAGCGCGCGCCGCGCCGACCAATCAGAAGAGCACTACGGCTTGGCGAGCGGTTTGAATGCAAACCCCATCCTTGCAGCCTCCTCCATCCCCTCAGCTTCCCCATCCTCACAGCTTCCTCCATCCCCTCAGCCTCCCCATCCTCACAGCCGCCTCCATCCTCACAGCCTCCTCAATCCCCTCAGCCACCCCATCCTCACAGCCTCCTCCATCCTTAAAGCCTCCCCATCCTCACAGCCTCCCCATCTCCTCCATCCCCTCAGCCTCCTCCATCCTCACAGCCTCCTCCAACACCTCAGCCTCATCCATCCTCTCAGCCTCCTCATCCTCACAGCCTCCTGCAAGCTCACAGCCTTTCCATCCTTTCAGCCTCCTCCAACCCCTCAGCCTCCTCCATCCTCACAGCCTCCTCATTCTCACTCCTTACTCCTGTCTATTAGGTCTGTCAGTCAGTGTCACGAACTTCACTCCTGTCTACAAGGCTGTCAATCAGTGTGATGAACTTCACTCCTGTCTTCAAGGCTGTCAGTCAGTGTCACGAACTTCACTCCTGTTTACAAGGCTGTCAGTCAGTGTGACGCAGTTAACTCCTGTCTATAAGGCTGTCAGTCAGTGTGACGAACTTCACTCCTGTCTACAAAGTATTCTAGAATACCCGATGCGTTAGAATCGGGCCACCATCTAGTACTTTTATATATTTCTATGTAGAATCTACCTGTTCCATACGTAGATTCCCATTTTAATGAAAGACATCTTTGAATCAGAAGAATATGTTGTCTTCCTGTGTCAGTATCAGAACCGCATATAATAGTTTTTATTTATTTTGTAAAATATATTTTAGTGGAAGCAATTGGATATACAGTTGATATTTAGGAGGATTTTAAATATCACTTAAATATCAATTAATTTTTAATATAAACACACATAGGAGCTATTTTATCTCATTTGGATTACATCATTCAAACACACAATTGATTGTTTTTTTAGAGAAGTTTCTTTTATAATAAAAGTAACTTGTTTTTAATTTATAGGTTCTTTCCTGCTACTTTGTATTGTTGTTTGCCCTTCAGCGTGCGGTTTCTTTTCTTCTTTTTTAGCCCATTCACAGATCCATACATACAGAGATATGAGAGGGGTCACGAACAGGGAACTCCCTGGTCTGTTTTCTCTTTGTAGTTTTCTGTGCCGACATCTGGCTTGTCTCCAGTACAGAATTGATCATAATGCCGAAGTCACTCTTCTGAGCCGCAACGATTGTTTGCCGCATTTATACAGTTATCCATTATATATTTTGCTTTTTTTCTTGTATTTCTATTAGATTATTGCATGTGCACTATCGCACCTTTGTTCTCTATGTTGGATTTAAACTTTATTTTAATAGATCATTTGAAATTAGTGTTTTTATGTTCCCACTGATATAAGTCAGATTTAGCACATAACCAACTAGATCATGCCTATTGATTGTCAGTACCTATGGTATTGAGGATCATTATGTTATTCACTATACAGGTCTCCTCTTATGTTATTTTTGGAGTTCTAATCCACACGTTTCTTATTTATTCAATTAAATTTATGGTTTCTTTTTGTGAAATCTGATCATTTTGATTACCTTGATATGAATTAAAATGTCTATAAATAATATCTCTATAATAGGGACTTAATTCCTCAGTGAAAACTGGTACATAATTTTTTGCTGTTCATTGATTGATATGATTGCCAGCACTGATAGTACAATGGGTTTGTCATATGATCTGTCACATTTTTATGCCATTTCATGTGAGTTCGATCCACACCAGTTCTGTGGATATCTTTATCACTCTTTTTAATTATTTTATCCCTCTCTTTGATTTTTAGTCACTATTATCACAAATATAAAATAGCTTTGATATTTATTAATAGTTATACATATATATGGATATACATAATGTTTGCACACCGATGACATATTCTGTTCACGTCACATTGTCCCTCCCTGTCCAGTGATGTCACAATGATTCAGCAACAATTGTTTTGGCGCCTTCTCAAATGTATAAAAGCATCCTGTATGTAATACTTTGTAATGTCCCTGAGGAAGGAGCTGGGGATAGCTCTGAAATGCGTCTGATTAAAGAACTGCTTCAACCAGACGATCCATTGTCCTGGTCTTCCTTTGGTAGCAGCGCGGATCGTACGACACTTCGTACTGCACTAGCACCTTATCACCCACCCAGAACTCATCCATGTGCACTGATCCCCGATCTGGTGGGGATGATCCTGTACATGTTGTTTCCTTAGTCGGTGGATTTTTCGCAACTTTCGTCGGTGATCCTGGACCCACTCACTGGCTGTATGATACTCTGGCTCATCTGGTAGTCAGTCCCAGTTCTTCAACTTCTCGTCCAGGCCGGCTGAACATCATCACGTAAGGCATGAACCCTGTGGTGCTATGAACCCTGTTGGTATAGGCCCCACATAAGTTCTGGGGGATGAACTCAGTCTATCGCTCCTTTTGCCTCTGTTCCCAGAGTTCTCAGCATCTGGAGCAGTGTTCGTTGAATCGCTCACAAGTCCCATTTCCCTATGGGTGATAGGGTGTCGTCCGTGATTGCTGAATCCCATAGACCTGCAGCACCACAGTCATGAGCTGACCTTGAAAGCAGGCACCTTGATCTGAATGCACCCTTTGGGGCCACCCATAAACTGGGATGAAATGCTTACAGATCGCCTCTGCTGCGGACATAGCAGTCTGATTCTTGGTGGGATCAGCCACGGCAAACTTTGTAAAATGACCATGATTAGGCATGAATGACGACCACTTCTGGAGTACCCTGATTGACAGATAATCCACCATTAATACCTGCGAACAGGTCAGACGTCACGATTGTCCGAACAGTCTGAAACAATCTCAATACCTGGCATACTTTGTAGCATCATACAGACACACCAGTTTTACCATATAGTGAACATTGCGAATAAACCCCCCCCCAAAAAAAATAAACATGTGATTACACTTTTTTTGCTTTTTCATAGCACTTGGAATTTTTCTCATTTGCCTGTACGCTATATGTAAAGTAAATTATTTAATTTGAAAGTACAAATCGTGCCATAAAAAACAAGCCCTCATATGTCCTATTTGACGGGGGAAAAAAAAAAAAAAAAAGGGTTCAAGGTCAAAATTGTCTTAGTGACTCAAGGTAATGTGATCTCAGACAAACTAGAGTTGTTGACCTTAACAAGTAATCAACACTTATTAGGGTTTAAAACCTTAACTCCACATAGCCATCATTCCCTTCCCAAGTTTTTATTAATGTTCACCATGAAGAGAATATGTATACTTGAAAAGGAAAAAAAAAAAATAACCAAGAACAAAGTCAAAATTGGAAGAATTTATTTTATAAACAATTTCATATAAAATAACTATTATTGCTTGAAAAAGAATTTACAAAAACAAGCATCATTGTACTGCAATGAAGAGACTATCTCAACACTGCTCACATTTTATTAAGATTTAATTTGTTAAACATATACCTTTCATCTAAAATGCACCACTGGAAACATTGTAACCACGTCACTACAAGTATTTTATTTTTAAAAAATTACTCAGTGAGAATACTGAATAGGATTTCTATTGAAATCACTATTGGGATGAGGGTATTCAGTATTCTGCAGAGATAAAACGTAACACTACATCCGGATATTATTGAGGTCAGAGATTTCATAATATATTCTATTATCAAAGGTCGCCAAAAATCCACAATATGTTCACTCCGATAAGCCAAGATTGACTCTCCTACAAAAGAAAAAAAAACAAAACAGGTGACTACACAACATATACGCATATAGTAGACACAGTAACAACATTTTGTCTTAGAGTTGACAAGAATTCTTTACAGCTAAATTTGCTTTATGTGTAATCAAGTCATATATAACCATTTGTTTAATCCATATTAAAATATTAACATTTTGATAAGGGTCACACAAGCAAAGTACCATAAGCCCCACACATTAAAGAGGTTTCCCAGGATAAAAGTACATTTTAATGAATAGATCTTGAAAAAATAATGTTCCACAACTGGATGTGTGAAAAACAAACAAAACAGTTTCTGTGCTGAGGTAAGCATACATGTGTCCCTGCTGTGTGCTGTTGTCTGACCATACAGGGACATGGTCTGATCATACACCACAGCTCCAGTGCTGAGATAATCTTATATATGTGTCCCTGCTATGTACTGTGTAATGGCTGTGTCTGATCGTACAAAGATATTGTCTGATCATACCACAGCTTCTGTGCTGAGATAATCTTATATAAGTTTCCCTGCTATGTACTGTGTAATGGCCGTGTCTGACCATACAGGAACATGGTCTGATCATACCACATTTCCTGGACACAAAAAAGTATAGATAGTACAGCACATTATTCTTTCTGTGAGGTGGAACATGTTTGAAAAAAGGCAGGGAAATGTTTTTACCCAACAAAAAATCTTCCCATGCTGTAATGCTTGTAAACTCTTACTTCCTCACAGCCCAGTTGCTCTGGTATAATCAGATCATGTCCCTGTAGTCATACACGGCCATTACACAGTACATAGCAGGGAAACTTATATAAGATATCTCGGCACAGGATACATATCACATGACCGCGAGCAGCCAATCAGCGCCGGGAACACCCCTCTGACGTCTCCACAGCTCCTGGCAGGAGACAGATCTCCTAGCACCGGACACCGGGAAAAGGCTCGGATAGGTAAAGTATTAATTCTTTTTTATTTTTCATACACTTGCCTTTGTTTAATTTAGATTTCGCAGTGTATGTTAATACACTGCGAAATCTAATAGGCGGTCACAGCTGTCACAGAGGGGAGGAGGAAACAGGATTCTTCCTCCCCTCTGTGACATCACAGGGAGAAAACGCTGGAGCAGTTGCTTAAAGAATTGACATCTCAATTCTTTACGCAGCTGCGCTTTCTTCCATAAACGCACTGCGTATTTTTCCGCAATGTCTGCACTGCAAAGTGAATTTCACATTCACTTTGCTGGCAGACAAAAGGCACATTGCGTATTTTGAAAAAGCGCGGCAAAATACGCAATGTGTGAACGTAGTCTAAGAAAAATTAAGACTAAAGGCCCTGTTACACGCTTCAATGTCCCAGCAATCCGACCTGGCCGAGATCGCTGGGACATCGTTTAATGAACCCTGCGGAGGTGTCACACATACAGATATATTGTACGACGCAGCAACGATTCCGCAAAAAGTGAACGATACTTGCAGTCATTTGGTCGCCTACGTGCTTCAGTTCTGAACAGGTGAAGTCGAAAACGAGATCGTTGGAAAGGTGTCTCACACACACACCGATGAGGCAGATCCAACAAAGACAGATTTATGGACCAGTTCATAAATCTACGATCAACGATCTAATGACTTATCGCTGGTCGTATCTACATGTCACACCCAGCGACATCGTAGCAACGCCCCAAAAGCCTGACGTGACGTTGCAACGATATCGTAGCATGTAACGGGCCCTTAAGGGTGTATTTAGACGATTGTATAAATCAGACTACAACCCTTGGACTGGCCGCGGCTCTGCCAACAAGAACGTGACAGGTGTATAGAAATATAAGAAGCTCTTATGCTCTGTTCGGTTCGGAAGAGCGGTGGCCAGTCCAAGCATTGTGATACGATTTATACAGTCATGTGAATGCACACTAAGAAAGTATAATCTGTTTACGAACAACTTATTTAAAGTGAAAAAATAAGTGATAGTGATTCTCAGAATATTTTAACCCTCAAAGTAACAAAGGAAATTTAGGGACTGTCATTTCAAAAACTAAAATTACACTTACCCAAGCATTCCAGATTCTTTAGTCTTTATTATGTACAAAAACATTAGCAATGTATGGAACAAGTTGTTTCTTCCCTAGAAATATATAAAAACAAATAATGAGATTAAGGTTGATAAATGTAGAGTAATGCACCTAGGAAGAAGTAATTCTATTACTGCACATATATTAAACAGAATTAAACTGGGGACTACAGAACATGGCATTATTATTGGCCACTGGAA
Source organism: Allobates femoralis (assembly GCA_033576535.1). Lineage (NCBI taxonomy): Eukaryota > Metazoa > Chordata > Amphibia > Anura > Aromobatidae > Allobates > Allobates femoralis. The sequence continues at coordinate 243,645,189 of JARQOC010000004.1, forward strand.
TCGGGGCTTTAGTCAAGGTGGAATTGTGAACTATTGCAAATATCAGGTCTCAGATAAAAACGATGAAGAGCAATTTCACCTTTCAGCATGACAACGACCCAAAGCACACCTTCATTAATTGAATTGAATTTTTAAACTCCCAAAAAAACAGCAGATTATTTGTCAATTTAATTGTACAGATAATAGGCGACAAAGGTGGAAAATTTTCTGAAATTATTTTTCTTAATATACCGTATTTTGCGAATTATAAGACGCATCTTAATTTAGAAGGAAAAATCTATTTAGCGGTGGAGCAGGTCACAGGAGGCAGGTTCTTTATCAGCAGCAGCATCGACATGAGTGGGGTGATGCTGCAGGCTCTGAGGATGGGAGGAGGTGACATCACGGCGACACAATGCAGCTTGCCAATGATGTCCAGGCAGTGATGGGGAGAGAGAAAATGGCTGATGAAGCAGCACACCTGCAGATTAAGATCTTTCAGATCACACTGCACGTGCACCACTTTTGACATGTTGGAATCCAGGAAATTGATGTCTGGCTAGTGGATGTGATGGACTTAAGGAAAATAGCTGCAGAGGCGGCGAACGTGCAAATTGAGTTTTTGGCTCTCTGAGATCTCCATCTGCACGTGCGCTGCCTTAGCAGCCATTTTCCTTAAGCCCATCCCTACTTGGACACCACAAGCGCCCACATCACATTGCAATACCACCTCCTCCCAGCCTCTGGGGACAAAACATTGTGCCACTCGTGCCTCTGCTACTGATAAATACCGGAGTATGCCTCCTGGGACCTGCTCCCACTTTGAGTAAGCTTTATCAGCGGTGAATGGGGACCCCACGCCACTGCACCTATCTGTATTATAAAATGCATCCCAAATCCCCTGTTAATTTGAAGGGGGGTAATGTGTGTCTTATAATCTGAAAAACATAGTAATTTTTTTTTCATAAAAACTGGCATTTAGATTTTTTATACCCACTGTATGCGGTTACAAAAATGATACCTTTGGCAAGTTGTATATGTGCTTTTGGTAGACAAGCTCATAGTGTGGAGGATTGATGTTGCTCTGGTGGATACAAAATACATTTTCATTTGTCGTGTCTAGGAGGAGAAAATATTTAAAGTGAATAGAGAAGTTACAATGAAACTGAATTAAATGACATTGAGATTGCTTTCACATAAAAGAGAATACGTGAATGAAGCCAATAACATATATGGTTGCATACATTCCCCTGTAGGTCCAATACTTAGAAGCTGTAGAAGTGTATCAGCACGGCTCTGTGCAGCACAAACCATCAGATAGTAGCATCTTCATGTCCCCTAAAGGGACTAGTGAAAACAATAAAAAGTGCAAGAAGTTTTCTAAAATATGGAAAAACAACAAAACCCCCCTCACAAAAGTTTAAATAAGCCGCCTTTGCTGTACTGAAAATAAAGTTTGAGGAAAAAAATTTACATATTTGGTATCGCTGTGTTCAAAACTGCATGATCTATTAAAATATAAAATAAATTAATCTGATTGGTAAAGAGCGTAATGACAAAAAAAAAACAAACAAAAAAAAAACAAAAAACTGTAGAATGTTTTTTTGGGTCACCACAACATTTCAATAGAATGCAAAAATAGGCAATTGAAACACTGTATCTACCCCAAAAATGTCAGTTAAAGACAGCAAAAAATAAGCCATCACTTTGCCCCATATCGCAAAAAATATGAAGCATGTCTCTCTTGCCAAATGCACAATTTTGTTTTATCATCATTTACATATTTCTTGATTTATTTTCACCATTTAAAAAAACAAAACAAAAAAACCCACTGTGCATGTTTGTTATCTACAAACTAGTACTGACCAATGAAATCATACTGCCTGGTCAGTTTTACCATGTAATAAACATGGTAAATAAAAAAAAAAAGTCTTTGTGGAGTTGACCTTTTTTGCAATTTCACTGCACTTGGAATTTTGTACAATATATGGCATAATAAATTAGGTAATTCAAACGTACAACTTGTCCCACAAAAAAAAATAGTCCTCATGTGGCTTGAACGACTGAAAATTTTTAAAGTTTTGGCTCTTGGGAAAAGGGGAGGAAAAAACTAACATAAAAATTGCTGGATGGTGAAAGAGTTAAAAGCAGCAGTTTTTTAAAAATAGAAAATAATGCATTCTGATGAAATTATGAGGTCTCTATAGGGAGCTAAGAAAAGTAGAGGCCTTAGAAAATGTATGCATAGATTTAACCCCTTCAGGACCTAGCCTATTTTGACCCTAAAGACCTTGGCCTTTTTTGCAATTCTGACCAGTGTCCCTTTATGAGGTTATAACTCGGGAACGCTTCAACGGATCCTAGCGATTCTGAGAATGTTTTTTCGTGACATATTGGGCTTCATGTTAGTATTAAATTTAGGTCGATCATTTTTGCGTTTATTTGTGAAAAAAATCAAAAATATGGCAAAAATTTAGAAAATTTTGCAATTTTCAAATTTTGAATTTTTCTTCTGGTAAACCAGAGAGTTATGTGACACAAGATAGTTATGAAATAATATTTCCCACATGTCTACTTTACATCAGCACAATTTTGGAAAAAAGGAGAATTTTGTGTACGCACCGTAAATTCCTTTTCTCTTAGCCTCTAATTGGGGGACACAGGACCGTGGGTGTTATGCTGCTGTCCACTAGGAGGCGACACTAAGCAGAATCTGCAAAAGCGTTACAGTGGCTCCTCCTCTGCAGTATACACCCCTGGGGCAGGCACTGCCTCACCAGTTTGTGCTAAAGCAGTAGGAGATTAACATATAATAACAGTAAAACAGGGCCTGTAACCACACAGACAACCTGCGTAAACAGATACAGCTAACAAGGTAATAACAGTGTAACCGGTAAAAGTTAGCAAGTAATATTAGCACAACAAGGCCTGCAACTAAGCAGGCACATGTGTAAACCGTGAAGAGTCAACGGAGCAACGAGTGTATAACAAAACCTGTAACCAAACAGGCTCACAATACTACAAGGCCTGTAACCAAACAGGCACAAGTCTAAACATTCAACATTTAACAGAGTGATAATAGATGAATGTGTATAACCTGTTGACCCTGTAACAGCTGAGAAGCTATGTAAGAATTGCAGAAAAAAAGGCCCACAAGGGCAATAGGGTGGGTGCTGTGTCCCCCAATTAGAGGCTAAGAGAAAAGGAATTTACGGTGAGTACACAAAATTCTCCTTTTCTCCTTCGCCTCATTGGGGGACACAGGACCTTGGGACGTCCTAAAGCAGTCCCTGGGTGGGAAAGAACAATGGAACTAGTAACACTGAACAAAGACAGTGAAGGACTATGCCCCTACAGGAGGGCTACTGCCACCTGGAGGCCATGTCTATTTAAACTTGCCACTACCGGAGACTGAGTAAAAACACTATAGCGCCGCGGAAAAATATGTAAGCTGTACCATGTACACTTGTGGTGATGGCGCTTGGTGTTTAACAGCTTAGGAGGCCTTTACAGCCAGAATAGGATGTGTGTTGTGACCTGCCAGAAGAGTCGGGTCTTTGATGGTAAGAGCATCTTGGAGGGTTGGTCTAATCCAACTGGCTCGAGAAGTCAGAGAGGCCGGCAACCCTGTGCGTTTCCACTCTGTAAGAAATAAGAGAGAGACAGGCCGACCTCCTGAGGTGCTGACCTGGACACATATGGCTCTGACGAGGTCCAGCATAATAAAAAGGTGTGTTGACCCGATGAACAAACGCTGAGAACAGTGATGGCAAGCAGTGTTCTTAGCCAGGTGGAAAGATGACACGACCTCGATATAAAAGATGGAGTCGACCGTAGGGAAAACCTTGCTCAGATGGAAGACTAGAGATGGCGGCGCACAGGAAAAAACTGCAAGCTTGGAGACTGTTTTGAGTGGAAAAAGGAATTCCTGAGAGAAGCTTGAAGGATGGTCCCTGTAGTTCCGTGAGGACGAAGTGAGGTTACCTGGGTCCAGCGGCCTCCTGGAAAAAGGAGGTAGAAGACAAACACCTTAGGGAAAGAATTACACAACAGGAATTGAAGCAAGGTGGCTGAGGAACAGGATGGAAAAGGCTGAAATTTGTCCTGTGAGGAAACTGAAGGACAATCATGAGTTTAGGCTCAAGCGAAGGAAACTGAGAATTCTTGTTAGAGAATAGTCCCAAGGGAACGACGTAGAGTGTCACACCAAGCAAGATAGCTGTTTTATGTACAATGGTAAACATGTACTGAGGTTGGTGTCCCGCTCTGAGTATGGGTGCCAGAACATCCCAAGAAAAGGCCAGCATGGATGAAGACTCACGTGTTAAGGGCCATGCTGACAAATGAAGAGCCGACGAAGTCTGACGGCAAAACGGGTGATGAGGGCGTAGGACTGAACGGTCTGGCAAGTACCATGGCACATCTGCTGAGAGTTGTACGAGAGCGGCGTATCAAGTGCTACTGTGCCAGTCTGGGGCACGAAGAAGATCAGGTGATAGTTTTGCTTGGTCCGTCTCACTACCTTAGGTATAAGGGCAGAGAGCAAGAAACACTAGTACATGTGTTCCTAGCAACTATGGGTCGGGGAACCTGGCTATGAGTACAGGAACCTTGGTATTGTCATGCCATGAGCTCCGCTGCCGGGGTTGTTTAAAACGTCGACCTGTCAGAAGGCGTCTGGATGTAGGGACCAGTCCCCTGAGTCCATCGCCTGGCAGCTGAGGAATGCACATTCCAATTGTACATGCACGGTATGTGGATGACCTACAGGACTGAGGTCGTGGGTTACGACTAGGAAAAAAACTTCTGCCACCGCCTGGATACTGTGGGTTCCGCCTTAGTGGTCCACACATGCCACGGCCGTACTAATGTCTGACTGTAGTCTGATACGGCAGCCTTCGAGTAGCAAGCTGAGGAGCTTTAGTAGCAAAAGGACCGCCCGATCTTCAATAGACTGATAGGCATCTGTGATTTCAGGCGGGACTCTAAGACCTGTATCCTGCGATGGGGGTACACCACGCCCCATCCAGATAGACTCGCATCAGTGGTCAGGACGTTCTTACATGGTAGAGGAAGACTGTCCTCGCGTGAGAGAGAGTGGCCAGAGTAACCGGTAGAGGGACTGCCTGGCCAATTCTGGCGGTGAAGCCATTTGTAGAAAAACACGGGCTTTCTTTTCCTATGACTTGATGCGAGGTGCAGCTGAGGAAGGGTACTGCTGCCGTTGCTGCCACAATTCCACCTAGAACCTTTATGGCAGTTCTGAAGGACTGCGGAACCTGGCGAAGGAGGGCACGGACTCATAGCCGAAGGGCCCAAGCCACATCTTGAGGAAAGTGGACTCAGGCTGTTGGTGAAGTGAAATGCAGTTTAAGTAAGATAGGAGACTGAGTTGGAATTGGAGTAGGCCTGTGGAGGTTGACTAGGTAGCCGATCATTTCTCAGAGTGCCTACCATGAAGAAGATGCCGTTCACCTTCACAGAAGGTCTTCGATGAGCAGGTCATTCAGGAATGGGAGGGCATGACAACGCTCCTGGATGAAGGATAATCAGGACGGTCGCCATGACATGTATGAATAGTTCAGGAGACTCCTGAACCTGTAGCCAAGCCGGAGATGCCATTTATTGGCAGCGTTCTTGTCGATTCCTGGATGTGAGGAATTCCTCCTATTTCCTGGACGTAACTATGGAGTGAAGAGTGTCCATGCGGAAATGGCTTACCTGGACATGCCTGTCCAGTTGGTGTAGGCCTAGTAGAGGTCGTATTGTACTTTTCTCTTTGGAGACTACCAAGATTGGAGTAGAAAGTGGTACGGGTACCAAGACTCCTGAGCCGAGAGGAGACTTAATCGCTGTGAAGAAAGCTTGGGCCTGCCTGAGAATTTTTTTTTTTTTGAACTGAAAGGGTGTTGATAATAGAACAGCTCAACCACTTACAAGTGGTGAAGTAAGAATAAGGGAACAGAATGCCTGTAAGGTTTGCTTGGGCGTAAATTGGCGAGATTGCCTCTGCCAGTCTGCAGTGGTGAACCAGTCGTTGAGTAACAAAAAGATGGTAAGCAAGTGGAAACCGCTGTGTCCACCGGTTTTCTTATCCCGTCGTGAGGAGAAAGGGCAGAGAAACCAGGGTAGCATCCTATCTCGGGCCACTGCGTCACAGTGGGCTCCTTTGTTTGCTGGCGGCGATTAAAGGGCCGCCTGGCAGTGTGCTGAGGGAAATAAGCGTATTTGTCTCACATGGCATCTAAAGTCAATCAGTGCAGTTGTTCTCTGAGCAGTCATCCGCTGAGGTAGCTGAAGCCTGAGGGGGATTCTTTAGGAGGCCGTGCACGACGGCTATTCTTGCTATGGAGGTGCACTGTAAATGGGAATCGTATTGACAGCTGCTAATGCTGTGCGATTGGCTAAATAAAGGGTTGATGTATCAGGTAGTCGGCTGCGTCTGCGACCCGAACTGCCTGGTCCGCTGAAACAGGATTGGTGTTCGTGGGCCTCAGGATAGTATTGCAAGTCAGGGAGGGGCTTGAGGTAATGAGGTCGCAGCCGGGAAAATGGATAACGTGCATTAAGTAGTTTTGTCAGGGTGAGAGCTGGGAAAGCGTCTGTACCCAGACTCGAACCAGGCACCTTTGCATTGGTAGGCGCAGTGCTTACCACTAGACCAAGCCACCTATATTCATTGCATGTTTAAAAGACACCGTGTGTCTGGAGCCTCAATTGGTGGCTCGTAGATATCCAGGACCTGCCACTGGAAGCCACTATATCTCCGACTAAATTGTTAGGTTCTGGCGGTACTAGACCTAAGGACGTCTTACAGTCCCGGTCTGAGTTAGACTGAAAGCATGAGGGGGCTGTAATAGATCCTCAGGTGCCATAGTAGTGCACGGACTAGACAGAATCAGTCCGGGGAGGGATAAGGAATGGCCCGTCATATGGGGCATTACCGCCACTCCGTCTCGTGCTACTTATAAACAGTGGCTCTTCTTGCTCTTACTGACACAATATACGGTGAGAAGCAGGCTAGCGTATGCAGCAGTATAGAGCTGCTTACTCCTGCAATGGCAGCACTAGACTGGCCAGCAGTCCTGCAGCGTTGTCACAGCTGCCACATGTTGCCCATAGTGTGGAAGCCAACTGATCAGACCTCTGACCAGTTTGTGTCCCCCGTGTAGATACCCAGTGTACCTGCATGGCTGCCTGCCTCTGATGCAGCGTGTCGCCGCTGCCACATGCTGCCTAGTGTGGGAGCCGACTGATCAGAATTTGACCAGTCCGTGTCCCCTGTGTGGATTCCCCTCCCCCCCCCCGTGCACCTGCATGGCTATCTTCTGATACAGGACTCCGTCCTGTTGCCATGGAGACCGCCGGCTTCCGGTGGGAGCGGAGGAGGAGGGGCAGGACACAGATCCTCAGGGCGCGCAGGAGATCTCGCGATGCCAGCGAGAAGGCGCCAAGAAAGACCGTCCCGCCTCTGGATGACGCGTCCGCAGCGTCATCCAGTGGGCGGTCGGGAGGCGGGACTGAGCGGCGCTGCAGCAATGTAGGCCCAAGCCGGGGCCTAGAGTACAATGCGGCCCCGAAAACGGGGACAGGCAGGCGCGGAAGTCTGGACGTGTGTCCGGAACTTCCGCAGCGGGGGGAGAGGGACTCCCTGATAAAGGAGACATAATAAAGGCTGTGACCCCACTGGTACTTGCGGAGCATTTAACACCATGCCTGCAGGGCTGCAGGAGCAGGTCTCGACCATCAAACCCCTGCAGGGGTGAGAAGGGAGGGAGAGTGCCAGCACGTAGTTCCCAGAGCACCGGATCCGCAGGCAATATACCGGTAAATGGCGGGAAAAATCCCTGGGGGGGAGCCCCATAGGGGTCCTGGGAACGGCTCCAATCCTGCAGCAGCAGGGATCTCAGGGGGTACCTTAAAGATGTCTCAACCCAAGTACCGACCAGGTAAAGTGGGGAGGGTTGTTGCTCCTCATTCTGCAGTCTGTGTCCCAGCTTAAGTCCTTGAGTGGGAACATCTCCTGCTTCTTTGCGTGGGAGGAGATGCTGCAGAACCTCACTTTAACTCACGTCGCCATCAGTGGGGAAATGAGGAAGGAGGATGGAATGCTGGTCTATCTCAACTTTAACCCAGCGCCCCAACAGTGGGTGGCCGAGAAAGGAGGGCGGCATATGTAAGGATATCTCAACTTTAACCCAGTGCCCCAACAGTGGGTGGCCGAGAAAGGAGCATGCCGGGGGCCACGCCGGACCCACTTTTCTTCTATTGAAGAAAAAATTATAAAGTGAAAAAATTGAGAGAATAAAATCTAGATGTGCCTCCTACAGACACTAAGCAAAAACTGGTGAGGCAGTGCCTGCCCCAGGGGTGTATACTGCAGAGGAGGAGCCACTGTAACTCTTTTGCAGATTCTGCTTAGTGTCGCCTCCTAGTGGACAGCAGCATAACACCCACGGTCCTGTGTCCCCCAATGAGGCGAAGGAGAAAAAAAAAATTTTTGTTAGGAAGTCATAAGGGTTCAAAGTTCATGAGCAATTTTTCATTTTTCCACCAAAATTTACAAAACCATTTTTTTTAGTGACCACATCCCATTTGAAGTCCCTTTGAGGGGTGTAGACAACAGAAAACACCCAAAAGTGACACCATTCCAAAAACTGCACCCCTCAAGCTACTCAAAACTACATTCAAGAAGATTATTAACCCTTCAGGTGCTTCACAGGAACTAAGCAAATTGGAAACAAAAAAATGGATATTTTAATTTTTCTAACAAAAATGTTCTTTTAGCCTCAATGTTTTCATTTTCACATGGGCAACAATATAAAATGGATCCTAAAATTTGTTGGGCAATTTCTCCTGAGTATATCGATACCTCATATGTGATCATAAACCACGGTTTGGGCGCACGGCAGGGCTCTGAAGGGAAAGAGCGCAATTTGACTTTTGGAGCTAATTTTCCATTCAAAAAGTGAAATGGTGCTCCTTCACTTCTGAGCCCTGCCGCGCGTCAAAACAGTGGTTTATGACCACATATGAGGTATCGATGTACTCAGGAGAAATTGCCCAACAAATTTTAGGTTGAATTTTATCCTGTTACCCATGTGAAAATGAAAGAATTGAGGCTAAAAGAACATTTTTGTGAAAAAAAGGACTTTTTCCATATTCACAAATCAATTTGTAAAGCATGTGGAGGTTCAATATGCTCACCACCCATCTAGATAAGTTCCCTGGGGGTCTAGTTTCCAAAATGGGGTCACTTGTGGGGGAGCTCCAAAGTTTAGGCACACAGGGCCTCACCAAACGCGACATCGTGTCCGCTAACAATTTGAATGGAAAATCACCTCAAATTGTTAGCGGACACCATGTCGCATTTGGAGAGCCCCTGTCTGCCTAAACATTGGGGCTCCCCCACAAGTGACCCCATTTTGGAAACTAGACCCCTCAGGGAACATATCTAGATGCATTGTGAGCACTTTGAACCCCCAGGTGCTTCACAAATTGATCCGTAAAAATTGAAAAAGAAAATTTGTGTGAAAAAAAAGTATTTTTTTTCCTTATTACGTATCAATTTTTGAAACACCTGGGGGTTGACAGTGCTCACTATGCATCTAGATAGGTTCCTTGGGGGGTCTAGTTTCCAAAATGCTTCACTTGTGGGGGAGCTCCAAAGTTTAGGCACACAGGGCTCTCCATACGCAACCTGGTGTTTGCCAACAATTGGAATTGTTAGCGGACACCAGGTCGCGTATGGAGAGCCCCTGTGTGCCTAAACATTTGAGGTCCCCCACAAGTGACCCCATTTTGGAAACTAGACCCCCCAGGGAACATATCTAGATGCATAGTGAGCACTTTGAACCCCCAGGTGCTTCAAAAATTGATCCGTTCAAATTAAAAAAGAAAATTTGTGTGAAAAAAAAGTATTTTTACCTTATTACGGATCAGTTTGTGAAGCACCTGGGGATTCAAAGTGCTCACTATGCATCCAGATAGGTTCCTTGGGGGGTCTAGTTTCCAAAATGGGGTCACTTGTGGGGGAGCTCCAATGTTTAGGCACACAGGGGCTCTCCATACGCAACCTGGTGTTTGCCAAAAATTGGAATTGTTAGCGGACACCAGGTTGCGTATGGAGAGCCCCTGTGTGCCTAAACATTGGGGCTCCCCCACAAGTGACCCCATTTTGGAAACTAGACCCCCCAGGGAACATATCTAGATGCACAGTGAGCACTTTGAACCCCCATGTGCTTCACAAATTAAGCCGTATAAATGAATAAAGAAACTTTTTGTGAAAAAACATACTAGTCTAGTAGTTGCAATTCGCAGCATAGGGGACCCAAAACATTTGGGTCTCTCCATGCTGAGGATTCCAGCCCCCTAGCTGCCTCGTCATACCTGGCTGGAACCAAAAATACAGCGAAGCCTATTTTTTTTTTATTTCTAGAATTATTTCTAGAAAAAAAATGACATAGGGCTCCGCCATATTTTTGGTCCAGCCAGGTACAACTTGGCAGCTACAAACTGCCACCCACCCCCAGCTGCCTCGTCATACCTGGCTGGAACCAAAAATACAGCGAAGCCCATTTTTTAAAAAATTTCTAGAACTAATTCTAGAAAACAAATTACGTGGGGCTCCGCCATATTTTTGGTCCAGCCAGGTACAACTAGGCAGCTGGGGGCTGGAATCCTCAGCATAGAGAGGCCCAAGCGTTCTGGGCCCCCCATGCTGCGAATTGCAGCCCGCAGCCGCCCCAGAAAATGGCGCATTTATTGAAGCGCCATTTTCTGGCGCTGTACCCACGCTCTTCCAGTTGCCCTGGTGCCGGTGGCTAACTGGGTAATAAAGGGGTTAATGCCAGCTTTTTATTGGCAGCTGGCACTAAGCCCGAGATTCATAATATAGGGCCAATGTTAGACCCGCCATTAGGAATCTCTAGTACGGTAAATAGTCAAATACACACAGAGAAAAATCTTTTTATTTGAAAAAAAAAAACACAGACACAATTCGGACTCCATCTTTATTATAAAAAGATCCGACGTAGTCCACAACGAAGGTCCCATGACGTTCGATTGTCTCCGACGTAGTCCACACAACCAAGGTCCCACGACGCTCAATCACCTCTGCTACATCCAGAGACTGCAGCAAAGGAATCAAATGTCCTCTTGTTGCAGTCTCTGGTGTCATAGTGATGATGCACTATATGGCAGATCATTGCCATACAGTGCAGCATCACTGTGCAAACCCAAGTCTCAGAGATCACATGATCTCTGAGGCTTGGGTCAGGTGACTCGACGTTGCATTGAAGTGATCTGACAGCCCTGGCAGAGTGATCACATAATGGATCACTGCACCAGGGCGGTCAGATTACTTCACTGCAGTATGTTCCCCCTGCATCCACATAGTGGATCACTGCACCTGATCCCCTTGCATGGGAATCGAGCTGTAGAAAGTGATCTGACAGCCCAGGCACAGTGATACTCATAGTGGATCACTTCGTCTAGGCTGTCAGATTGGTACTCTACAGCCCGATGCCCCTGCATGAGGATCAAGATGCAGAAAGTGATCTGACAGCACGGGCGCAGTGTGGGCTGTCAGATTGCTACTCTGCAGCCTGATCCCCCTGCATGGGGATTGAGCTGCAGAAAGCAATCTGCAGTGATCCACTGGATCACTGTGTCCGAGCTGTCAGATCACTTTCTGCAGCTAGATCCCCATGCAGGGGGATCCCCCTGCATGCGGATTGAGCTGCAGAAAGCGATCTGACACCTTGGGTGCAGAGATTCACTGGATCACTGCACCTGAGCTGTCAGATGACTTTCTGCAGCTCGATCCCCATGCAAAGGTATCCCCCTGAATAGGGATCAAGCTGCAGAAAGCAATCTGACAGTTTGGGTGCAGTGATCTACTGGATCACTGCATCCAAGCTGTCAGATTGCTTTCTGCAGCTCAATCCCCATGCAGGGGGATCCCCCTTGCAGGGGGATCAAGCTGCAGAGAATGGATCCAACAGGATGACAGGCACCGAAGGAGGAAGACTGCAGCAGCGGGGAGCAGAGCACCGGAGGAGGAAGACCCGGCTGGCAGGGAGCAGAGCGCTGGAGGAGGAAGACCCGGCTGGCGGGGAGCAGAGCGCCGGAGGAGGAAGACCCGGCTGGCGGGGATGAGAGCGCCGGAGCAGTAAGACCCGGCTGGCGGGGAGCAGAGAGCCGGAGGTGAGCGGAAGAGGCGGCAGGAGGAGGTGATCACAGGTCCGGTGAACACCTCCTCCTGCCGATCACCGGCGGTGGCAGAAGACGGGGGATGAGCGGTGGGGGGCCGGAGACAATGGGGGACACGGCAGACAGGCAAGGGACAGGGCAGATGAGCTGGGGATGAGCTGGGGGTCCGGAGACAGAGGGGGACAGGGCAGATCAGCGGGGAACAAGGCAGATGAGCTGGGGGTCCGGAGACAGCAGGGGATGGGGCAGATCAGAGAGGGGGCCGGAAACAGCGGGGATTAGGGCAGATGAGCTGGGGGGGGCCGGAAAGAGGGGGACAGAGCAGAGATGATCTGGGGGAGGAACAGGAAGAGCCAGGCAGGGAAGCAAAAAGATGGAGACCGCAAAATCAATACAGTCGCGGTAATTGCGGTTTTCATTTTTAACCCCCCAATTACTGCGACTGTAGCCTCGGGGGGGCAAATCCACCCCCCTGGGGTGTAGCACAGGTCCCCAGCTACCTGCAGCTCAAGTGAGAGGTCAGTGACACCTCTCACTAGAGCTGCAGGAGCGCAATTACACCAGGACGCAGCATATGCGTCCAAGGTCGGGAAGGGGTTAAAGTCACTTTGTATTTAATCCTGACAAGTTATTAAAAGTATGAATTTGAACAGCTACAGTTTTACACTTACCAGGTTTATCAGGTGTCTGAACAAAGTGTTGAGATGTGAAGGTTTTGCCATCAGGATACTTGGGATGAGGCGGCAGTCGAGAATCAAGATATGTACAAAACACTTGCATAAGTATCTTTAAAAAAAAAAAAAAAAAAAAAAAAGGTGAACAAAAAGATTTACTGGACTTTACTATGAGGATAACATTATACTGTAATTGCCATCATATTGTCAAAGAGTAAGTACATTACACAGGTGTTTGGATTTTCCAGCTGAGCACAATTCCTCCTGTCCTTCCAGGAAATCCACATGATCTTTACAGAGATAAACTGACTTTAAAAATACATTATTCCATTCAAAGAAACAGATTTTAAAATGGGTCATTTTCTGATAGTTTCTCTTTAGGGTATGTGTGAATGTTAAGTACTCAGTTGCAGAAATATTTGCACCAAATCTGAACATCCTGGCAAGGCTGGCTTCACAATGGCGTTTGTGTTTGCATGCGCAGGGCATGCAGACACAAACACAGTGCAAACACAGCCCATACTGATTTGAACGCAGCGGAGAATCTCCGCATGTGTTCACATTAGCATGCAGCCCGCCAGCCAATCAGCTGTCTCTGGGGGCGGCCGGGAGGAGGAGATCAGGAGCAGAGATCTCCTCCTCCTGGCCACAGCTGATCTCCCGCCGGTGTCAGCCGGGAGATACAGCTGATCTGACAGCTGTTTAAATCTTCAGCTGACACCGGATAGGGTGATGTCGGCGCGGGAGATTTGAAGCAGCGATCAGCTGTTTCTTAGCTCCCACGCCGACATCACCTATCCGGTGTCAGAGCGGGAGATTTAAACAGCTGTCAGATCAGCTGTTCTCCCCGCTGACACCGGCGGGAGATCAGTGGAGGCTGTAGCTGATCTCCCGGTGGCCGCCGCTGATCACTGGCGGCCACCGGGAGAGATTTCAATGAGATCCGCACCGTTCTCCTGCGCAGTCATGCGGAGGACACTGCGGATCCATTGCCTTCAATGCATGGTTTGTGTGCTTGCGGGCGCTTGCAGATAAAACAAGCGCCCGTGAACGCACAAAAAATGCAACATGCTGCGTTCGGAGGGCACATAAATTATGCGCATCCGAACGCAAACGCAGCCGAACGCAGGCACAGGAGTAGGCGACGGATAGTAGAGAGATCTCACCTTCTTGATGCCTATACCGCTGCACAGTGTGGTACCTCAACCCAGGTTCTGTGTGAGAGACCGGGGAGTGTGCTGACCTTAAGTCTGCCCTTGGAGCCATCCTGCTGTCCTGGATAGCTGCTTTCTTTTGGATGCCTACAACCCGTGCTCCTGTGAGGGAGGCTGGGGCGGTCGGCCATCTGTTCCCTGATAATGGGAGACTAGGGGGTCTGCGCCAGGTGCGGAGGGGAATAAGGGAAGGCGACACTCCGCGTGCCCTTCCGTTGCTGGTTATGGGAAATCGGTGCCCTTAAGGGAGCCGTCGCCCTTGTAATATCTTCATCTGTGTAGATGTTCAGAAAAAAATTCAGGGTAAAAACTAAAAAGGATGTGCCTCCTACAGACACTAAGCTAAAACTGGTGGGGCCAGGCTCAGCCAGGGGGTGTATACTGCAGAGGAAGAGCTAACATGTCTTCATATTCACTTAGTGTCAGCCTTCTAGATATAGCAGCCTAAGACCCATGGTCAAGTGTCCCCCAATGAGGCGAAAGAAAAAAAAACAACATGTGTACAAAACTTCAGGATTCTCATAGACTTCGCTGGCATAAGGATTTGCAGTTTTGTGTCAAAACTGCACGAAAGAACTTATGATAAAAATGCATTGAGTGTGCACAGGGCCTTAGAGTGAATCGGTCAGTAGGATCAACCCTCCTAAGCCATCTATATGGTCATGTAAGGTCATAGGAAGCTGAATAAAATGATACTTTGATATATGTGATCTGATGTCTTATTCCAGAGAAATCCATGTTTCTTATGTGTAAATGAACTGTTCCAGCTTATGGGCCGGACACTGATCTGGATCAGAATCTGACTCCAGAGAGGACTTTAACCCCTTCACCCCTGGGCGATTTTCCATTTTACCCTTCCCTTTTTCCAAGAGCCATAACTTATTTTTCCATCAATATAGACATATGAGGGCTTATTTATTGTGGGACGAGTTGTAATTTTAAATGACATCATTCATTTTACCATCTCACGTACAGGAAAATGGGATAAAAATTACAAGAGCGGTGAAAATGCAAAAAAAAAAAAAAAGTGCAATTACACATTTGTTTTTTGTCTTTTTTATTTACCATGTTCACTATAAGGTAAAACTGATGTGTTAGTATGATGACTCGGGTCGGTACAAGTTCGTAGATACCAAACATGTATACTTTTACTGATAAGTGGTGAAATAAAGTTCAGAAATGTAAGAAAAAGAATTGTACTTTTGCACCATTTTCTGCGACCCATAGTGTTCTCATTTTTTGGCATCTGGAGCTGTGTGACAGCTTATTTTTGGCGGCTTGGGCTGACGTTCCTAATTATACCATTTTTGGGTAGGTACGTTGTTTTAATTACCCATTATTGCAATGTTGCGGCAACAAAAAAAACCCCATAATTTTGGTTGTTAGACTTTTTTCATTACGCAGTTTACAGATCTGATGATTTAATATTCTATTTTGATAGATCGGGCATTTCTGAATGTAGCGATACCAAACGTGTATATTTTTGTAATAGTTTTATTTTCAATGGGGCACAAGGGGGATTTGAAATAGTTTCTCTTTTTTTCATATTTTTTAAAAACTTAATTTAAAAAAAATATATTTTACTTTCACCACTAGAGGGCCTCAGCACTCCACTGTCTAATTGCTTCTCCTGTATTCAAATGGGCTACAGCACATCTGAACATCGGGGAAGTGATCACTTTCTGTTGGTGACCTCACTGGGAGATCGCCAGCAGGAAGTGATTCAGGACAGCTTCCAGGGTCACCAGAGGGCCCCGGGCTGTCAATGTAACAGCGAAGGTCCCGTGATCTCATCACATTTGATATCGCCGCGTGCTGAAGTGCCCGATCTAACAAAATGTAATATCAATTAATCAGATCTGTAAAAAAAAAATAAATAAATAAATAATCCAAACGCCAAAATTAAGTTTTTTTGGTCACAGCATAATTGCATTAAAATGCAATAGCAGGCGATCGAAATAATGCATCTACCCAAAAATTGTTTCGATATAAATGTCAGCTCAAACCGCAAAAAATAAGCTGGCACACAGCTCCAGATCCCGAAAGATGAGAACGCTATGAGAAAATGATGCAAAAGTGCAATTCTTTTTTAAAGAATTCAGAATTTTTTTCACCACTTGGATTAAAGTATACATGTTTAGTGTCTACAAACTTGTATCGACCTGATGCATCATACCGACACGTCAGTTTTACCATATAGTGAACATGATGAATAATAAAACCAAAAACAATCAAGTAATCGCACTTTCTTTTGCAATTGCAAAGCGTTTGGAATTTTTTTTTACCATTTTCCAGTACACTATATGATAAAATAAATGATATCATTGTAAAGTACAAGTTTTCCTGCAAAAACAAGTCCTCATATGCTATATTAACGGATACATGAAAAATGATATGGCTCTTAGAAGGAGGAAAAATGGAAAATAAAAAACTGATAATCTGCCAGAGGGTGAAGGGTTTAATTTTAAGTGTTCTCGTGTGCAGGTGTATATCTTTTTGTAGTCATGTTTTCAGATTTGTTCAGAGTTGTTCCAACTGACAGATTCCCTTTAACCCCTTCACGACCGGGCAATTTTCCGTTGATTTCTTACTATAACTTTGATTACCATGGTAACCACATTAGCTGACGAGGTCAAATGTGTCCTCACGTATGCTTGCAGGTCGCGCAGATAGGATGCTTCTTCAGTGCTGCCAACTGTCCTTCGTGGGACATTGTTGTAAATTATTGGCGTTGGGTAGGTTTGGGATTAATAAATGGGAAAATGAGGGTTGTTTGTGCGTTTTATTTCTAATAAAGGATTTTTCTCTGTGTTTATTAACAATTTTCTTATTTACCATATTGGTAATGGGCAGATATCAGATGCATGAACATTACCAATCTGGGCTTAATGACAGCTGTCAATACTTCGTGTCACTAACCCCTTTTATTACCCCTTTTATTACCCCAGGAAGAGCCAAGTAAAGTGCCAGAATTTGTTGCTTCTAATAAATGTGCCAAATTTTGGGGCAGCTGTGGGCTATTATTACTACCGAGGGGGGGAGGGGAGTGGGGAAGCAACAATTATGTGCCTGCCCAGGGTGAGAATAACAACCCCCAGCCATGTGTTGAGTATCTTTGCGGAGTATCAAATTTTTTATGGTTACAAAAACAAAAACTCGGTGAGGTTCCTGTATTTGATATTCAGCCAATATAAAGCGCATAGCTGCGGGCTGCAACCAACGGCAGTCCGCTTTTCTCTGTGTTGCAAATCAAAAATACGAGAGACAACTACGCATTTATTCTTTTCATTTTTTTATTTTACACATATGACAGCAGGTTGGTTGCCATACACTGATACAAGTTTATGGTAACAAAGCATAGACACTGGCACAGATTATGGGGACGCAGTTTGAAAACAACAGTCTATCACTACACTGTCAGAGTGAGCGTCTGATTAGCTGTTGCAGTTCAGTGCATGAAGCTTAAGGAGTGAACGGCCCCACATGCAAACTGCGGGAGACTGGTAAGATCTAGCTATCTATTTACCTGGCACTCATTGACTTCAACTATAATTGATGCCGGATCACATCGGACTCCGTAGGATACAGTTTTTTAAATGGTCCAAAAATGTTACACAAAACTTTTTTGTACTAGTTAATAATCAGGATCTGGTAACATCCTGATGCTACTTGACAACAAAGTGAATGAACAAAAACTAAATCGGTGTCAGATTTCAAACACCGGAAGTGTGAAAGTAGCCTTAGGCCCCTTTCACATCTGTGTTTACGTGTAGTTTGCAGCAGATCCGGCAGATGTCGCCACATCTGCCGCATTAACGGCCGACTTGTGGCACCGATCCGACAAGCCCTATTCATGCTCTATGGGGCTTGCGCTAGAGAGCGCAAGTGTGGTATTGCCAAATCCGGCACAGCAAAAAAGACACTGCTAGCAGCATTTTTTTTCCCGTGCTGCAAATGCCAGATCTGACAGATATGGCAAAAAGCACTTGACCGCAAGCCCCATAGAGAATGAATGGGGCTTGCTGAATCGGTGCTGCAAGTCTACCGTTACATGGCAGATGCGGTAAATCTGCTGGATCTGCTGCAATTCAGTGAAAAAGCTAATGTGAAAGGGGCTTAAGTGAGAAAGCAGTTGGGGAAGCAGCAGGAAAAAAGAAAACTACAACAAAGAATAATTTCAACACACATGATCAAACAAGGCAACTAAAAATGGTGTGGTTGTGTGTCCCACTCTGGGGGACGCAGGTAGCCATGAAATGTCTTTTACCATTCATAAGGGGTAGATAAAATAGAAAAACACTGGTACAAAATGGTAATTGTAATTTTTTCAGGACGTTTCCCGGGTGACTAACTCTTGGAAAACATTTCTACCCAGGCTCAGGTACACAAACGCAAATGTATGAACTCTTGTGTAGGGATGCCCAAGCACAATGATATCCAGAATGATGATGGGAGTGTAGGTGTGTCACGGTCCGCGTGGCTTCAGGCTCAAAAAACTCACCAAAGAGTCAAAGATTCATCAAACAGATTTTCATCCTTTTATTCTCTCCTTCCTCCAACGCGTTTCGGCACCCCACCTGGCGCCTTCCTCAGGGATATTACATTCCTTGTTACAGTGGGGGTTTCTATAGCCCCAAGCCTTACAAAAAAGAGGTGTCTGTTTATCAGTGATGTCATTTTGATCATCAAAAATGGGAGGATCTCCACATTTTGGCGCAATTTTTACAAAAATCAGAACTACAACTCAAAATTACATTGTAAAATGTCCACTGCAATCCAAAAATAGCGACTTGTGCCCTCATGGTCAAATTTTAAAGAAATGGTGCATGTAAAGGCAAAAATGAATGAAAAGATCGATCTCCTTGATGACAGTTTTTACAAATAAAAGCCTTCTCATTTCCTTACATGGGGCTAGAACCTGGGGCTCTACAAGTGTCGATATATTAAATATATATCGACACTTGTAGAGCCCCAGGTTCTAGCCCCATGTAAGGAAATGAGAAAGCTTTTATTTGTAAAAACTGTCATCAAGGAGATCGATCTTTTCATTCATTTTTGCCTTTACATGCACCATTTCTTTAAAATTTGACCATGAGGGCACAAGTCGCTATTTTTGGATTGCAGTGGACATTTTACAATGTAATTTTGAGTTGTAGTTCTGATTTTTGTAAAAATTGCGCCAAAATGTGGAGATCCTCCCATTTTTGATGATCAAAATGACATCACTAATAAACAGACAACACCTCTTTTTTGTAAGGCTTGGGGCTATAAAAACCCCCACTGTAACAAGGAATGTAATATCCCTGAGGAAGGCGCCAGGTGGGGCGCCGAAACGCGTTGGAGGAAGGAGAGAATAAAAGGATGAAAATCTGTTTGATGAATCTTTGACTCTTTGGTGAGTTTTTTGAGCCTGAAGCAGCGCGGACCGTGACACACCTACACTCCCATCATCATTCTGGATATCACCACTGGTCAGTGGTTGGTGGAGGTCCTGCAGCAGCTTGGAGTATGTTACGCCTTCAAACCAGTTGTGGGGATCACAACTGTACCAGGTGAGTGGCTCCATAGCACCACTCTGACATACTGCAGTGTCACTAGTGATAGGGCACTATTGCGCCTCTTGTCCCCCCCCCCCCCCTTTTATATTTTTACAAGCACAATGATAGGAAGGTCAGAATGTGGGAAGAGAAATCTCATTAAAGTAGAAAGAAGAGAACACATGGAGGAGAAAGGATTAAACCAGATACAAGACCACCTTGTCCAGGTGAAGGACAACAAAATAAGAGTGTCAGGTGAGAGTTGCCAGCTCTGAGACTCATCTGATGGAAGGAATCACTATAAGAAATTACAACTTCCGGGAGAGTAAACGCAGGAAGATGTTCAGATTGGTAGAAAAGGAAAACACTAAGGCATCTAGCACCAGGTTGAGATGCTATGGGATCCAAGTCAGGCTTTTAAGAAAATTGAGTGGGTCTAATTTGAGGCAAGCTAGGTTTTTCTAAAAATGATAGATGGGGCAAAAAACTGGCCCTTGAGAGAATTGAGAGCCAGATCCGACTCGAAATTCCTTTGCAAAAAGGAGAAACAAGAGAGAAAGGAGGACATAGGAGTGCTGCAGTTGGAATTACCCTATATTCAACAAAATAAGAAAATAAGGCCTTACAAGTATGATGGTAGAAATAAGACGAAGAGGACTTTTGATTTATTCATGGTTTGAACAATGAGTTTGGAGAAAACTGGAAAAATATATATCCAGACGTTTGAACGAGACATCTGCGATGAATTTGACTATTTCTAGGTACTAAGATTTCATGAGCCAATCTGGAGCCATGATGATGGCAGGAACGCCTTTCTATTTGATCTTCTTGAGCAACTTGGGTATCAGGCTGAAGAGGGAACAGGTAAAGGACAGAGAATTTGGACCATCTTATCCGAACATTGTGCAGACTATTACCAGGGGAACCTGTTATATCTGGACACTATCCAAGGGACTTTATAGTTTAGTCTGGATGCCATCAGATCAACGTTGGAGTGTCCTACAGTAGACAGATCTGGTCGAAATTGGCTGAATATATAGACAACACTCCTACGGTCAGCCCCTTGCGATTTAGAAGTCTGTGGTCCAGTTATCCACTCAGTGTATATGCATCACTCAGATTGCCAGAATTCTTTGTTCTGCCAAGACTGAATGACTTCAGGTTCCACTCTGATGGTTCATACAGGTCACGGTGATGGCATTGCCGGACTGGATCAGGATAGGAAGATCAGTCAGCTGGTCCTGTCAATGGAGCATGAACAGATGAATGGCCATGAGCTCTCAGACTTTGAAAGTAGGGCTTTGTGATTTTTCCAATGTCCCCTGGATTGTAAACTTCCGTAAAACCATCAGCCAACTGAGAATGCTGGCGTACATTTACACAATTTGCAAATACTTTGGATGAAAAGATCTGCCTAGGCAAATGAGAGGAGACTTCTGCAACCAGACTAAAGACTACTTCATACAAGAGGAGGAGAAGGCAAAAAATGAAAAAAGCACTAGCTATTACGTATTCAAATACCGCTTCTGCCACGATCCATGAATCCTATTTTAAAATGTTATCTCAATGGTATTGGACCCTGGTAAAACTCCATTGTATTAATCCGGTAAACTCACCAAATTGTTGGAGAGCCTGTAATAACCCAGGGACCTTATCCCATATATTTTGGAGCTGCCCAAAATTAGTAAATTTCTGGCTGGGAATTAAACAACTCATTACAGAAATTACTGGGTTGAAAATTAATATTACTCCTCAGCTTGCTCTTTTATCCATAGGCATAGAAGACCTTCCCAAACAGTTACGCTATATAATCTCACATATACTCTTGATGGCAAAACTTGTCATAGCTTCCAGGTGGAAAAGTGACGATCTACCAACTGTATCACACTTGATAGAATGAGTAACGCAACATAACATATTTGAATATAATGCCGCCATTAGAGGTAATTCTTTTTCAAAATATTTACAACGTTGGGATCTCTGGACCACGAAATATTCTCCCATGTTATTAAACTAGGCCTAGAGACTTGCTTAAAGGGAACCAACCACCTCAGATGACGTGTATAAGCTGTTAATACATGTCCCTGGACCCTACCTACACCATTGCAGCTATCTTTTTGCTAAGAATATTGATAACAGCAAACCGAAATAAACAGTTTTTAAACTTACATGGCTTTAGTACATGAGGGCGTCTCCCTTGGGCTCCAGTACATGAGGGCTGTGTCTCCAGCAGCTTGAGTGGCTTTCCTCCCCCTCCCTCTCTGTTTGCAGGACGTCACTGAAGGACGTGATATTATCTTTCTGTGGGCGGGCACGGACGGGAGCTGCCTTGCGTGCCCGCCCACAATAAGATAATATCACGTCCTTCAGTGACGTCCTGCAAACAGAGAGGGAGGGGGAGGAAAGCCACTCAAGCTGCTGGAGACACAGCCCTCATGTACTGGAGCCCAAGGGAGACGCCCTCATGTACTAAAGCCATGTAAGTTTATAAACTGTTTATTTCGGTTTGCTGTTATCAATATTCTTAGCAAAAAGATAGCTGCAATGGTGTAGGTAGGGTCCAGGGACATGTATTAACAGCTTATACACGTCATCTGAGGTGGTTGGTTCCCTTTAAATATGTTCTTAGGTTATCCTAGCTCTAGACATTATATTAACTTATGATGATGGTACAAATTGTGAACGATTGATGCTCAGTAGTACCTGAATTTCATTTCGAATTCTTCATTCTACCAAGCTTTAAATTTACTGTCTTGCTTTATTTACTCATCAATGCAGCATGTTAACTTATGAAAATCTTTTATTTTCTATGTACGTTCCCGTCTGTTGTGGGAGCTACAAACTGTTACATTCTAATGTGAAACCCAATGTATTTGTTTAAAGGGAACCAACCACCTCAGATGACGACTGTAAGCAGTTAATACATGTCCCTGCACCCTACCTACACCGTTCCAGCTATGTTTTTGCTAAGAATATTGATAAATGCAAACCGAAATATACACTTTGTAAACTTACATTCCTGCGTACTTGAGGGCGTCTCCCTGTGTGTGCTGGGACTTGTGTGCTGTGCTCATCATGCCTGCTCTCCCCCTCCCTTATGCACGCCCCCTCTCAGCCTGCTATACTGTGTGAGGCTGATTGCGTCATAAAGGGGCGGGGCTAAATCACGGTATCCCGGTAGCCCCACCCCCTTTATGAGGCAATCAGCCTCACACAGTATAGCAGGCTGAGAGGGGGCGTGCATAAGGGAGGGGGAGAGCAGGCATGATGAGCACAGCACACAAGTCCCAGCACACACAGGGAGACGCCCTCAAGTACGCAGGAATGCAAGTTTACAAAGTGTATATTTCGGTTTGCATTTATCAATATTCTTAGCAAAAACATAGCTGGAACGGTGTAGGTAGGGTGCAGGGACATGTATTAACTGCTTATAGTCGTCATCTGAGGTGGTTGGTTCCCTTTAATATGTCTGTTCCCCTCCTCCTCTCCCTCCCTTTATTTATGTATCCTCCACCCCCCCCCCCCCCTTTTTTCCCCTCCTGTTATTATTTGAAAAATTTCAATAAAGACATTTGAAAACAGGAGGAGGAGAAGAACTGGGCAATTCAGTGTTATCCCAGTGAGAGAAAAGATCAAGCTGCAAAGACCTTTATGGAACAGAGATAAAGGATTAACCTTAATGGCAGCCACCATCATGTCTAGGACGCTCATGCAGAAGTAGGAGGGGAATGGAGGTTACACCTTAGAAAGTGGATGCCGTTCTGGAGAGCAGACATCTTGTCCTCTTGGAAAAAGACAATTGCCCAGCATCCCCATAAAAAAAAATAAAACTGAGAAGGAATCATAGAAAACTTCAGTTCATTGACAATCCATCCAAAGCAAGAGTGTGTCCATGGTGACTTTTGCACGTTCTAGGTTTGTTGACTAAGAGGGAGCCTTGATAACAATGTCGTTCAGGTACGGGATGACAGCAATCTGCTTGGCACACAACAAGTCAAAACTGCATCCATAACCCTTGTAAACAGCCTTGTTCCATTGCCAAATCGAACAGAGAAGCGACGAATAAGAAATTAGACAGATGAACTGGAAAGCAGAGGAACTTTTTGTGCAGTGGAAAGATATGGAGATAGGCATCCTGAATCTCCAATGAGCACAGAATATTTCAGAGTTCCATGGAGACTTCAATAGAACAAATATTTCATCCTCAAATTGAACAGATTACCCTTGCTTTTCCAAAGTTCAAGGTCTAGAATCGGCCAGACTGAGTTGTCCTTGGGTGCGACTAAAAGGATGGAATAAAAACCTCCTTAGCTCACATGGGGAGGAATCTAAAATAATAATGCTTGATCAGCGAATGGAGGAGATGGTCTGAAAAAACAGAACCAAAGAATTGAGTCCATGGAGGACATGATCTGAAAGAGTGGTCATGTGGGAGGAAGACGCTACTTTGTATCAAGTGTAGACGACCTCTCTGACCCAAGTGTCATTGACTGCAGAGACTAACGTATCCTGGAAAAAGAAAAAGATCGCTGGGCAAGCAGACAGGGTTCATGATGGGAGGCCTCATAGTGTTAAATTTGCTTGACTAACTGCATGCAAGAGCCAGGATGGGGTCCGCGTTAAATAAAAGGTCCTTTTTTTCGACCTAGTAGAGTTGTCTTTTCTGCCAGTTGGGGTCACTACCTGAGCTGAACTGACAAAAGGGATGAAAATGAAGCATCCTATACCTAGTTATGCGGCATCAGAACCTGGGCAGTAGTAGTAAGGTGCTCTTCCAGCAGTAGTGCCTCAAATTATCTGGTCCAATTGGATCCAACACTGAAAGCAAAAGCGAGGAGGCTCGAA
Source organism: Allobates femoralis (assembly GCA_033576535.1). Taxonomy (NCBI): domain Eukaryota; kingdom Metazoa; phylum Chordata; class Amphibia; order Anura; family Aromobatidae; genus Allobates; species Allobates femoralis. The sequence goes on from JARQOC010000004.1 coordinate 243,669,651, forward strand.
AGATATTATTTGGATAAGGAGTCCATATTTCAAGCTCTTATAGCCACAGGAACGTACGGCAGATGACAATGTTGATAGACACTTGAACAGAGCAGACAGTGGCTTACAAGACAAGCAGAGCTACCTGCCTGCGTGAGTGATCTGGTGTACTAGATCCACTAGCTGATTGTATAGGCCACATGAAAGAAAGCCCTAGCAAAAATGCTTTGCCCTTGTGGAGATTGCCTTAACGGCCCAGGTGACAGAAAAACTAGACACATTGGCGTGCCTGTAATCGGGAAGTCAAACTTAGCCATTGACTCAATGCATCTATCTGTAAGGTCTTTAATAGGCTCAACTGTTTTATAGCTGAAGCATCACGTTTCTAGATAACCGAGACACTGGGTCATCCAACAAAGGGAACTTGGCCCAGATATTGAGTAATTATTGTGGGAAGCTATACAAAATCTCCATGCACATCTATCTCGCAAACATGTTGTCTTGGTGCCTCCATTATTAAGACAGCACTTCGTCGAATTCCTGGTGATTTAAGAAGTGCTGGCTACTAGCATGATCCTCTCAAAGAGTATTGTCTGCTCGGGAGGATAGGTACACACTTCCTTGATGTTCAAGGACTAAACCAGGATGTTGACCATGTCTCTCAGCTTACATGTCTGCTAGTTTAAGTCCAGGTCAAAATCAGAATAAAGGTTAATTTCTTGCACTGACGGTCTCAGAAAAATAGGGGATCGAAATGACAAGCCCATTCTGAAAAAGGAGGTGACCTGAAGAATGAACTTGCTTGCAGTCGCATGGACAGGCTGGCATGTGCAAACTTTTCTAGAATTAAGCACAGCATAAATATAAGGGAGAAAAGAGATAGAATAAGTGTACCAGAAAGAGGTGAGTGCTACTAGGGGAATTTAGGCAGGCCTACCCGACCCTTGAGACAGCTGGATGAATGGATATTGGTGAGAGAAGACATTGTCCAGGAAAGCAAAGTTTTTCTCCAGCAGATGGATGATATCTCAAGGACATTTTATTCCTGCGGTACAAAAATGACATAATGACAAAGATGGAGGCTCTTCCTCTGTGATGCAGAGGGAAAATGATACCCAACAGGAAAAAAAAAGGGCATGAAAATGACATGTGTGAGCCAAATGGACTAGAGAGGTGAAGGTAGGGCCAAAAAAAAAGTGCAAGAAAGACTCCCACATGCTTGATAGGCTGAAGGATATAGGGATATTGTTTAGCTGACACAGCTAAGCTGCAATTTAGACCCTGACCTAGATTATCCAAACCCCAGAGGGCTAAAACTTCACAAGTAACACTGGAAATCAGGAGGAGGGAAAAAGACAGCACGCAAGATTGGACAGAGATCAAAAAACCCACTGGAACAAGAGACTAGCATATTGCAAGAGCTCAAAAGAGGCAATTTGCTGGAATCAATAGATCAGTCTTCGCTGGTGTCCTTGGAACAATCTTTGCTGGAACTTTTCAATTAGCCTTTACTTTATGCAATAGGTTACGCTGCAGTTGTTGAGCAGGCATGAGACAAGGGCAAGGATTGTCTGCCCCCACCACCCGATTGTGGACTACATCACAGAACATGGGCCGGCCATCCTGGTCAGAAAGGATACAGTGAGGCAGGTTCAGCACTGTGCTCCCAGTATATATTGGGGAGAGAGAGGCTATCCTCACAGCTTCTTGACCTAAAAGAAAAAACAGGGAGAAAGGTCTAAAAGCTAGACTGAGTGGCTTGCTGTGACTAGGCGGGTGTGGCCTGTTGAGGAGTTAATGTTTTGTTTTAGCCTTCTGGTAACAGCAGCATACACTGTTTTTACCCTGATTTATTTTTCCTGGTGTTCACTTCATAAGGGTTTATACACACATTTAGGAATTGGTGCAGGGGGCGTGGCCTAGCCGGGGATGTGAGCAGACGTGTGACCAGAGCTCTCCCGCCGATCGCAGCTGTGTGCACAGAACCGGTACACCCCTGACCTGCCACTGCGACACCGGATCCTGCAGGAAGCTCTTCTGCCTCTCCGGAGAGTGTTTTTGGAACGCAGGGACAAAGCCATGACTCGCACCAGGCCGAAAGAACCCGGGCAGGGGCGAGGAGTAAAGGGCCAAGATGGCACCGAGGCCCAGGAAAAGGCGGCCAGAGAGAATGCAACGTGCTCCAGGAGAATGTCAGCAGCTACACACCTGGTACAGTTTGCCAGACAAGAAAGGGGTGAGTGCGGAGCTGACAATTCAAAGCAGGAGGCTGGGCAGAGCATGACACAGAGGAGCTGGAGCAGACAATGGGGGAGGAGGACTGTGTGAATGAGGGCTCCAGAGAGGAGACACAGGAGGATACAGAGGACTCTGCTGCAGAATCTGCTATAGGGGAACCTACCCTGAAGGATGTATTCACTGTTGTGTCCTACTGTAAGCAGGCACTTACAAAGCAGGTCACTGGAGTGCAGGCTGAAATAATTAACAAGAAGGTTGCTATGCAAAAAGCTGACACCCGTACAGGGGAGGTGGAGGAAAGAGTGAGCACTGCTGAGGACACTATACTGACTATACAATCTGCTCAGACACGGCAAGAGAAACAACTAGCTGAAGTCATTGCAAAAAATGACGACCTGGAAAACAGGTTGCGTCGCAATAATGTCAGAATAGTGGGGGTCCTAGAAAAGGCAGAGGGATCGAATCCTACAGAATTCATTGAGACTTGGCTGCTTAACAAATTTGGAGCTGATAAACTATCAAAGGTGTTTGTGGTGGAACGTGCCCACCGAGTCCCACTGAGACCCCAGCCTCCAGGAGCAGCACCCCGAGTCATACTAGCAAGGCTCCTAAATTACAGGGATAGAGACACTATTCTACGTACAGCGAGGAAGATTAAAGATTTGACCATAGATGGGCAGGATGTATCGTTTTATTCAGACTATTCACCCACGGTGCAAAAAATGCGAATGAGCTTCAGAGATGTGAAGAAGAGATTCAGAGACATGGGACTTGCATATTCAATGTTGTACCCAGCCAAACAGACTGGTTGCACTGGGCAGGGTACACTTTCTGCAAACTCCAGAAGAGGCGATGGATTGGATTGAGAAAAATGCAAGACGAGTAAGGGAGTACAAGGACAGCTGAAGGAAGCAGACTGAGGGATTGACCATATGCGATATACTCACCCTTCACCGTGAAGGGGAAGAGGGGGGGAGGAGGTGATGAAGAATCTCTTCCTTTTTTGTTTTTTCAATTTTCTTCTACCCTTTTTTATTTTTTCTTCATTTTTAGGATTCAAACATGTTTATAGACTGATAAGGTGATTGGTGGTGCATGCAGTTAGTAAAATTGATCATATTGAGTTTTTCATAAGGGGGTAGAGGTCTTAGGGAAGACAGCAAATTTTTATTTTTTAGGCGGGAGTGTTCAACAGGCGGGTACAGGCCGGTCTCATTCACCCACTCTCGGGTTGAGAGAACGAAATGACTATTTTGGAGGTGGAATGGAGGAGATGGAGGAGTATGGAGGGATTTTGGTGGGGAGTATGGGGGTAGGTGGGAGGGGGAAGGGAGGGGACAGACGGCAAATGGGATATTGTAACATATGGTCTTTTATGATTATGATGACTCTGATTAACAATGGCCGGTATGGTTAGAGTATTGAGCTGGAATATACGGGGACTGGCAGAACGTAAAAGGAGGGCAGCTATACTCCAAAATATAATAGCTCATAAACCTTCCATCATCTGTCTTATGGAAACGCACCTGACTGCTGACAAAATTGGAATCTTGGCAAGGAAATGGGTTCAAAAAGCATACCATTCCACGTATGCGAGAGGGGTTTCCATTTTGATACATGCTGGAATTCCTTTTGAGGAGGTAGAGATTAAGATAGACAAAGACGGACAGTATGTTTTTCTAGTCTGCAGACTCTATGGTAGATTGTACTGTGTAGTAGCGGTATATTTTCCGCCGCCATTTACCAGAACAAAGTTACAGAAGATCATAGAACTTAGGAGACATTGGACCGGGATACCTACTCTGTGGATAGGAGATGTTAACAACATAATGCATGGACAATGGGACAAAACTAAACATCTGGGAAGGACGGAAGGAGGGGGAGAGACATCATTTGCTAAGTATATATCGGAAGTGGGTATGATAGACTTGTGGAGAGTTCGTCATATGGGTGTGAAGACATATTCGTGCTATTCATCGTCGCACGGTACTATGTCTACAATTGATCTGGCGCTAGGAGATGGCTTGATTAATCAGACTGTCACTCATATAGAATATTTGCCTAGGATGCTTTCAGATCATAGCCCGTTATTGGTTGAATTAAAAATGGGTATTTGGGGGGACGGTGGGTGGAAGGAATGGAAGGTACACCCAGTGTGGCTGGAAACTGTAGATATGCAGAAGATAGCGGGAGAAATTGAGGAATTCTTTCAGAACAAAACGGGAAGTGCGGCTGTAGGAACTGTATAGGACACAATGAAGGCATACACTAGAGGCTTACTGATCAGAGACATTTCTAGATGTAAAAGTCAAAGTAAAGCGGAGAAGAGGAAAGCATTGGATGCACTAAGGAAGGCGGAGGAGGAGTTGGTGCTTAACCCCACCGTAGAGGTGCAGCAGAACATGAAGACAGCTCAATTGGGAGTGGATAAGATATTTCTGGCAAACGGGGAAAAGAAGAGGGATTTTCAAAAACTTGCCTCTTATGAAGAGGGTGAAAAAGTTGGTCACCTGCTGTCTATTATAGCAGCAGCGCAGAGAGAACCGGGACATGTATATGGTCTCCTGGACCAAAATGACACCCTAGTCACGGAAACGCGGGAAATATTGGAGGTACTCAGGGACTTTTATGAGGACTTGTATGCTTCCAAAGTAAGGATTGCTGATCGGGATATAGATCAATTTTTACAGGAAGCCCAATTACCAAGCTGAGTGAAGAGGAAAGTAATAGTTTGGTGGGTCCCTGACAGTAGAGGAAATGGAAGAGGCCCTGTCGTCAATGGCAAATAACAAAGCCCCGGGGGCGGATGGGTTCCCAACGGAGTTTTATAAACACCTTGGAGAGGTACTACTGCCAAAATTGAAAGATGTGTTTTCAGCGGCTCTGGAAACGGGAGAGTTGCCAGCATCAATGCGAGAAGCTACTGTGGTGGTTCTGCCAAAGCCATATAAGGACTGGACACGACCAGATTCGTACAGACCCATTTCACTATTACCGGCAGATGTAAAAATACTAGCTAAAGTGTTGTCTACCCGGCTGAGCTGGGTGGTATCTGGTGTGATCCATCCGGATCAGTCTGGTTTTATGCCGGATAGGTCAACGGCCATTAACCTGAGACGTCTGTTTCTTAATATGCAGGTGACTGCCGATAATACTGGACACAGAGTGGTGGTCTCTTTGGACACACAGAAAGCCTTTGATAGTGTGGAGTGGAACTATCCCTGGCGAGTTCTCCAATTGATGGGAATAGGTCTGGTCTTTATGGCATGGCTGAAATTATTATACAAGCACCCAGTGGCTAGACAGAGTTAATGGGGAACATTCAGATATATTCAATATGTACAGGGGAACAAGGCAGGGTTACCCCCTTTCTCCGCTGCTGTTCGCCATGGCCATAGAGCTGTTAGCTGCTGTGCTGAGGCAGTCGGGGGCAGTGAAGGGATTCTGATATGGTGTGTTGGAAGAAAAGCGTTATACGCTGATGATATTCTCTTGTTTTTACAAAACCCTCAGGATTCATTGCAGGATGCGATAGATATAATTAATAGATTTGGTTTGCTGTCTGGGTTGCAAATTAATTGGGACAAATCTCACATCCTGGGAGTAGATGCCCTAGATGGTTCAGATGTTGAGCGGGTAGAACGTACGCAGCTCAAACTAGTAAAGGAATTCAAATATCTTGGTACCAACATAGCACTGCCAATGAGAGACTATCTGCAATTGAACATAAACCCGATACTTGGGAAATTAAAGGATAAAGTGTCTACGTGGAGTAAAATGCGCCTCTCGGTGGTGGGACGTACCAAATTACTTAAAATGGTGCTCATACCCAAATTGTTATATGCTCTACATAATTCCCCGTTGTGGATTCCTCAGCCGATATTCCAACGTGTCAATGCTATCTTTAGAGACTGGTGTGGGGTAGGGGACAGTCAAGGATCAAACTGGAGACTCTTCAAAGGCCGAAGGAGGAGGGAGGTTTGGCATTACCAAATTCATGGATATATTTTTTGGCGGCACAGTCCCAACATATTAGAGGGTGGGCACAAAGGGCAATAAAGGGAACTATTCCGGAAGTCTTGGAGTGGCATCTTAAAACACGCCCCTTGGTAACGGGTTTAGAGTCAGGGCTGTTTAGACGGATGGGCAAAAAATACCCAACATGTGAATTAGTTTATAAAGTGTGGATGAGAGTGAAAAAGGAGAATTTTGTGTACTCACCGTAAATTCCTTTTCTCTTAGCCTCTCATTGGGGGACACAGGACCGTGGGTGTTATGCTGCTGTCCACTAGGAGGTGACACTAAGTATACTTCTAAAAAACAAGAAAACAGTGTGGCTCCTCCCCTGCAGTATATACACCCTGGCTGGCTCCAGCCTCACCAGTTTTGTGACTAAAGCAGTAGGAGAGCCATCAGCCCATCTACACAAATTATCTATATCTGAGAAAAACAGTTAACCATAACTGATAACGCAGAACTGAAGTAACAAGATAGGAACCGATAGGCAACAGGGAGGGTGCTGTGTCCCCCAATGAGAGGCTAAGAGAAAAGGAATTTACGGTGAGTACACAAAATTCTCCTTTTCTCCTTCGCCTCATTGGGGGACACAGGACCGTGGGACGTCCAAAAGCAGTCCCTGGGTGGGAATATATAGACGTATCTTGAACCTCTACAGGTGGGCAACTGCCGCCTGCAGGACACGTCTGCCCAGACTAGCCTCAGCCGAGGACTGAACATGCACATTGTAATGTTTAGCAAAAGTGTGCAGGCTGGACCAGGTGGCAGCCCTGCACACTTGTTCGGCAGAAGCCTGATGTCGAATAGCCCAGGAGGCCCCTACCGCACGGGTAGAGTGCGCGCGCAGCCCCGGTGGGACGGGCTGACCTTTGAGTTGGTAAGCTTCTGAGATCGTTGCCCTGATCCATCTGGCCAGGGTAGCCTTGGATGCAGGCATTCCTTTACGTGCTCCTTCCGGAAGAATAAACAGAGAATCAGACTTCCGAAAAACCGCCGTCCTTGAAATGTAGAGGCGAAGAGCCCGAACCAAATCCAGCGAATGCAAGGCCCTCTCCACACGATGAACCGGCGCTGGACAGAAAGACGGCAGAGTTATGTCCTGATTCAAATGAAACGAGGACACTACCTTGGGAAGGAAAGACGGAACAGGGCGTAACACAACCCTGTCCTGATGGAAAGAGAGAAAAGGAGACTTGCAGGAAAGAGCTGCCAGTTCCGACACGCGCCGAATAGATGTAATCGCCACAAGAAAAACTACTTTCTGAGACAAAATGCGAAGAGGGACCTCTCTGAGGGGTTCAAAAGGAGGCCTCTGTAAAGCGTCCAGAACGAGATTCAGATCCCATGTTTCCAAAGGCCTCTTGTAAGGTGGAACCAGGCGGGAGACCCCCTGTAAAAAGGTCCTGACCTGTGATCCGTCAGCCAATTTGCGCTGAAAAAGAACAGACAAGGCAGAAACTTGTCCCTTCAAAGAACCTAGGGAAAGACCGGAGTCAAGACCAGACTGAAGAAACCCTAAAATGGCTGGCAATGAGAATTGCAGGGGCGGACGGTTCTGAGAGTTACACCAGGAAAAGAAGGCCTTCCAAGTGCGATGGTAAATGCGAGCCGAAGAGGGCTTCCTTGCATTAAGCATGGTTGTGATGACATCCGGAGACAAACCTGCCTGGGTTAGCACCCAGGTCTCAACGGCCACGCCGTCAAACTCAGGGCCGAGGATTTCTGGTGGAGGAGAGGACCCTGTGAGAGTAGATCTGGCCGATCTGGGAGACGCCAGGGGGAGTCGCCGAGAAGACGGACCAGATCGGCGTACCATGCGCGACGTGGCCAATCTGGAGCAATGAGAATGACTGGCACACCCTCCGCTTTGATCTTCTTCACCACCCTGGGTATGAGGGGAAGCGGAGGGAAGATGTAACAAAGACGAAATTGAGTCCAGGGCTGGACCAGAGCGTCTGCTCCCAGAGCTTGAGGATCGTGGCATCGGGCCATAAACCTGGACACCTTGCGGTTCAGCCGTGAGGCCATCAGGTCCACGTCCGGAGTCCCCCACTTGATGCATATTTGTTGGAAGACATCGGGGTGCAGGCTCCATTCTCCCGAGGCGATGCCCTGGCGACTGAGGAAGTCTGCCGCCCAATTGTCCACCCCGGGAATGTGGACGGCTGAAATCACCGATCTCGTGGATTCTGCCCATTCCAGTATCGGGCGGACCTCGCGCATTGCTGTTGCACTGCGTGTGCCGCCCTGGTGGTTTACATATGCCACCGCCGTGGCGTTGTCTGACTGGACTCGCACGTGACGCCCTGCTAGCAGATGATGGAAGTCCCGCAGGGCTAGGAAGATGGCCCGAATCTCCAGTAAGTTGATGGGAAGAGTGGTCTCTTGACGGGACCACCTGCCCCGAGCCGTGTGGTGACTGAGAACCGCTCCCCAGCCCGTTAGGCTGGCATCGGTGGTCAGAACGTTCCAATGTGCCGGCAGGAAGGACTTTCCCACCTGGAGAGAGGCAGGACGGAGCCACCAAAGAAGAGACTGTTTCACTGCTGCGGTCAGTCGCAGGGTCCTGTCTAGAGTAGCCGGATTCCTGTTCCAGCGAGACAGGAGAGCGAGTTGGAGTGGTCTGAGATGCAACTGAGCGAACGGCACCGCCTCCATAGCCGCTACCATCTTTCCCAGGACTCTCATTCCTGAGCGAAGGGAATGAGGTCTTGGAAGTAGAAGAGTACGAACGCCTTGCCGTAAGGCGACTGCCTTCTCGCGCGGAAGCAGAACGAGCCCGCGATGAGTGTCGAAGTCCATTCCCAAAAAAGTGATGGTCTGGCTCGGGATTGGGGAGGACTTGGAAAGGTTTAACAACCAGCCTAGACGGACGAGTGTGTCCATGGTGATCTTTACACTTTCGTCGCAGTCTGGGAAGGATGGTGCCTTGATAAGAAGGTCGTCCAGATAGGGCAAGACCATGATTCCCCTGGAATGAAGAAGCTTCATGACCGTGGCCATGACCTTCGTAAAAACCCTTGGGGCAGTGGCGAGGCCGAACGGCAAAGCTACGAACTGGAAATGGTCCTGACCCACTGCGAAGCGTAGGAATCGCTGATGGGCATGAGAGATTGGTATGTGGAGATACGCATCCCTGATGTCTATCGACGCGAGAAATTCCCCTTCGTCCATTGAAGTGATGATGGATCGCAACGACTCCATGCGGAAGTGACGCAGTCTGATAAATTTGTTGAGAAACTTGAGGTCGAGAATCGGCCGCACCGACCCGTCTTTTTTGGGTACCACAAAGAGGTTCGAGTAGAACCCTGTGTACCTTTCGTTTGGAGGTACTGGCACAATGACTCCTGCCTGCCGTAGAGAGTCGACTGCCTTGAAGAAAGCGCGAGCCTTTTTTGGAGACCTCGGGGGGGAAGACAGGAAGAAACGTTTGGTCGGGCGGGTGTGAAATTCTATGGAATATCCGGACGAAATCACCTCCCTGACCCACTTGTCGTCTACGACTGCGAGCCAGATGTCCCGAAAAAAAGAGAGGCGGCCGCCTACTCGGGAGGGATCGTCCGGGAGGGGAAAGGAGTCAGGAAGAAGAGAATGGTTGGGACCGTGCTCCCTTGGACTTTGACTGTCTGGAGCGTGCCTGCCAGGAAGACGAGGTTCTCTGCGGAGCCTGCGAGATTCTATCTCTCCGTGGGAATCTGGTATTAGCCTGTGAGGGGCGGGAGGTCGACCATCCAAATGAGTTGCGAAAGGACCTAAACCGAGTCTGTTGACGTCTGAAAAGGGGACGTTTCGGCTTGTGTTGCGGGAGGGAAGTGCTCTTCCCTCCGGTGGCATCCGAAATCAGCTTATCAAGCTTTTCCCCAAACAGTCGTCCGCTGAGATACGGCAGGCTGGTCAGGGATTTCTTGGAGGCTGAGTCTGCCTTCCATTCACGCAGCCAGAGCGCTCTGCGGATGGTGATAGCGTTAGCTGCTGCAATAGCTGAGCAGGCAGCGGCATCCAGAGAAGCCTGAAGGATATATTCAGCCGCGACGGAGATCTGGGCAGCCATCTCTGAGTCTTCCAGGATTGAGAATTATCACGGAGAGAGGATGCCCAGGTGGTAACCGCCTTGGCCACCCAGACTGAGGCAAAAATAGGGGACAATGCCGAGCCAGAAGCCTCAAAAATAGACCGAGCTAATTGCTCAACCTGACGGTCGGTAGGATCCTTGATAGATGATCCGTCTGGAAGGGAGAGGAGTGTGCGTGTGGCCAGACGGGAGATTGGCGGGTCAACCTGTGGGGACTCAGCCCAATTCTGGCTTACAGTAGGGGGGAAAGGATAGCGAGATTCCATGGCTTTCCGGTTACCAAAACGTTTATCCGGGTGATTTCTGTACTTGGTCATGAGTTCCTGGAACTCATGGTGGTCCGTGAAAAACTTGTGTGGCCGCTTTGTTCGTTTAAATGATATTGCGGACCCTGGAGCTTCTAAAGTGGGGCTATCAACCTTACAGGTCTGATTGACGGCCGTAATCAGGTCCTGAATCATAGACTGAGTGTCAGGGTTGTCCAAGTCAAGCGACATTTCCTGCTCCGGTCAGAATCGTATGGACCCTGAGACGAAGGGGACCCTGGACCCCGGTCATGGGACGGGGAACCCTGGGAGCTCCCTGAAGGAGAGGGAGGGGGGTCCCTTCTCTTAAGAGGGGCCCGGTGGGAGGAAGATTCCTGTCTCTGCTCCCTGGGGTCAGAATCGTGTCTCTGAGCGGTATCCTGTTCGGGCTCAGGGGGCTCAGGGGTATCTGCCGTGGGCTGGGCATGCAAAGCCTGTATCAGAGTCGAAGTCAGTCTGTCCATGGATTGAGACATGGATTGAGTTAAGGACTGAGACAAGAAGACCACCCAATCAGGGTAGCGCAGGGACTATCAGTGGCGGCAGAGGCGCTGGGCTCCGAGGAAACCTCAGGAGCAGGGGCAGCTGTACTGACCGGCTCTGTATTAGATGGGTCACAGGCCTGGCAGAAAGGGGTCGTCTGACCGCTGGGCAGATGGTTCTTGCAGGTTGTGCAAGAGGCAAAGAATGTAGCCATCTTAGAGCCCTTTTTGTTGCTCTTGGAGTTCTGCATAGTTATGGAGAGCTGCAGCCTAGGAGACACTATGTATGCTGCTGGGAAAAGAAGCAGCAGGTGCAGTACACTGAAGGGAGGAGAGCACAGCTAAAATGCACACAGACTGAGGGCACCAGCGAATGCTGTGCCCCTTACCGCTTCCAGTGGACTGCAGGCCAGGTCCGGTGTCCCCTGAGAAAATGCGTCCCTCGTGGTGCTGGGCACAGAAGATGGCGGCCAGGGCGTCCTCTCCCAGAGAAAAGGCGGGCAGGAAGTCTCGCGATGAGCGAGACGCGCCAGGGAGAAGAGATCCGCCTCCAGTGACACGGCCGGGATCTCTAATTCCCGGCCGCATGACGTCACCCGGGGGCGGCGACGAGGGGCGGCAACAGGGGCGGGCTTAGGAGTAGGCCGCAAGCCGGGGGCTCGATTAGGCCCCTGAGGCCGAAAACGAGCGCGCATCGGCGCGGAAGTGCGGGAAAGACCCGCCGCGAGTGCCCTCGGCCCCCTGAATCCCTGCAGAGGAAGACTCAGCCCGGGTCCCCAGGGCAGGGGAGCCAAAGGTAAAGGTTGTAGCCCTCCAGGGGCTATAATAAGGTCCACAGGCCAGAGCTATGGGAGCTAGGGAAAGCTGAAGCCCAGCCTGCAGCTCACAGGGGAGACAACACATGCGTGCAGGGTCCCACAGGAGCCCTGCTTACCTTATGGAGGCACCTCAACCCAAAACCCCTGGCAGGGAATGGGGAGGGCATCTTGAATGCTCGACTCATCATCCTAGGAGTATGAGGAGAGAGTCAGCCTGGCGTCCCTGTCCGGCAGGATCTGCTCCAGAGATCCTGGAAGGTTGCTGTGCCTAGGTCCCGCAGGGGGAAGAAGTAGGGATAACGCCGGCGAAAAAACGGAACACAAGGAAATCGGAACGCTGAGGAACCGTCGCCTTGCTTCCAGTCCATCGAAGCAGAAGGGGGTACGTGGAGGTAACACTCCGCGTTCCCGTCTGTTGTTGGTTTTGGGAGATCGGTATGCAGAGATACCGTCGCCCTCTAGTAGTCTTGTAAAAGGAAAAAAAGGATCTAAAAATCTAAGAAAAAAACCTAATTATGTACTAGTATTGTGGTCCATGGACCGCATCTACCTCCTATTGAGACACTAAGCAAAAACTGGTGAGGCTGGAGCCAGCCAGGGTGTATATACTGCAGGGGAGGAGCCACACTGTTTTCTTGTTTTTTAGAAGTATACTTAGTGTCACCTCCTAGTGGACAGCAGCATAACACCCACGGTCCTGTGTCCCCCAATGAGGCGAAGGAGAAAAGGTTAGAGGATTTATGGGTCTGACAATGTACACTCTGATATGGGATAATGAACATCTAAGCGAATTCTATAAGATGGGTGACCTAAAAGACTGGGAGACAAAGGGAGTGCAGTTTGTCTATCAACTGATGAATGATCAAGCTCTCAAAACCTTAGCAATGCTGAAGGAGGAATTTCACTTGTCAGACAAACACGGCTACCAGTATATGCAGATTAAACAAGCATTCCTTCAACAGAGGAGAAAGGGGACCATGGTTATCCAGAAAGATATTATCCTCGACTACATCTGCAAAGAGGGGCGTACTAAAGGGGTTATATCTGAGATTAATGCCACTCTGCTTCACACCTTTTTGCTGAAATACCCTGTTGTGGCGAAGGAAAGATGGGAAGCAGACGTTGGTAATATAGAGGATAATAATGGGAGTCCATCTTAGAGTATATTCCCAAATTATCTTTAAATGAACCTGCTAGAATGTCTCAACCATTTCTTGTACATAGGGCATACAGATCACCTGAATTTTTGTATAAAATAGGGGTGCGGGAGACCTCGGAATGTACGAGATGCGGAGCTGAAGCCGCTGGTATCCTACACGTCATGTGGGGGTGTCCGCATATTGTGGGTTTCTGGTCTGAGGTGGCTGCCCTCATTGGGAATCGCTATCATTGTATAATCCCTAGAGATCCAGTGGTCTGCTTGTTGGGATATGTGGAAGAAGTGGTGGGCACTGATACTGCGAAACTAGCAGTTGCCGCTAGAAAAGTCATAGCTAGATATTGGGTGCAAATGGAGCCTCCTACTAAACAGGAATATATATGTCAAGTAGACTATGTGGAAAAAAAATCTATCATAAACGTAAAAATGCTAAATTATGTGATAACTTGTGGGCAGCTTGGAAGGTGTGATTGCCGAGATTGGAAAGGAAGTTCCGGCAGAGACATGACTAATGGTGTGTAAAGGGTCATAAGAGGTATAGGATAATTACTGATCATATCTTGTATATATTGCTTAAGAAATAAGAAATGTTGCTGTTTGTAAAGGGGGGTGGGTGGTGAGGGAAGGGGATTTCTTTAAATTATTAAAAATGGACAATTGTGGCCTTACAGTTGTATGTTATTAATTTCTTTACATATGAATAAAATCTTTCTGATTTAAAAAAAAAAAAAAGAATTGGTGCAAAAATTTCAGCACCATTTACGCATCTCTTGAACGACAAATGCAGTGGCAAAAATGAAAATGGACATTTTCAGTGTGTTTTTGTGCAGAAAGGATGACAGCTAAGTTCACTCGTAGCGTTTTTTTTTTTTTTGCCGCGCTTTGCAGCCGCGAGATTTAGCTCCGTAAAAAACACGGTGCATTCACACACCGCGTTTTTTTATGCCCACATCTGTCCCCCAAAAACACAGGGGGGAAATAATGTCACACAGGGAAGGAAGAATCCTGTGTTCCTCCCCCATGTGACAGCCTTTTTGGGTTATATAAATATACACTGCGAAACCTAAATAAAAATAAATAGTCAAAACGTGTACAAAATTGAATACTATCCGCCAGCTGTTAAGGTTACCGAGAGCCGAGACACCCACATCTACTGTGCTTCCAGGACCTGCCAAGATCAGTGATTGGCTGCTCGTGATCATGTAATATGTGACATGCATATCACATGATCGCGAGCAGCCAATCACAGATCACAGGTCTTAGCAGCTCAGAAGAAGTGGATGTCTCGGCTCCCGGGACACCCGCCGGAGAGGTAAGTATTCAATTGTTATTATTTTTAATGCCTTTTGATTACTTTTTATATTAATACACTGCGAAACCCAAAAGTGCACGTCACACAGGGGAGGAACACAGGATTCTTCCTCCCCTGTGCGACATCACTTACTGCAGCGCTAACATGTCTGAACAGCGATGCATAATTCCAGCGGTATAATGGGCCCTATAGGAGAAAGCGTACGCGTACATGTGGAAAGAATTGACATGTCGATTGTTTTTAAGCGAGCGCTCCCATAAAATTGCAGCGCATATTTACACGGCGTCTGCACGGCAAAAGTGAAGGTCCATTCACTTTGCTGGCAGACGCAGGTGCGCTTTTGTTGAAATGTGCGCTACAAAGCGCAATGTCTGAACGTAGCCAAAAGCTGCAGCAAAAAACACTGCAAGAATTGACACGATGCAGTTTTAAATCAGCAAGAAGCAAATACTCCAGGTGTGCATCAGACTTCACGATTTTCATCGACTTTGCTGGCATCAGGAATACTTAGTGGTTTTGTAACAAACCTCTTAAAAACAAAAATAAAAAAAAAAAAACACTGTGCACTAAGGGTTACCATATTCTTTGGACTATAAGACGCACCCAGATTTTAGATGTGGAAAACAGGGAAAGAAAAATATTTGAAGCAAAAAATGATTTTGATATGACACTCAGGCCCTGCGACCAGTCAGTGCTGACATCTGTCTCCTTCGGACGCAGGAGCAGCATATGAGCAACACCACTGACTTCTTGCTCCAGTGTCTGAAGGCGAGAGACAGACGCCAGCACTGACTAGTCTGAGGGCCCGAGTGTCATATTAATATCACATGGGACATGCAACTTCTGACAACGCTGGAACTGCTGCAGCATCAGGGAGTAAGTATTGTCTTTTACTTTTACAAGGGCCAACAAAGGAAATGAGATGGGCTTTATTCATGTAGTAGCAACCCCTTTAAGAACTATAACCAGCTTTTTCAGTTCAGTGTTTTTTTATAATTTACTTTATTGGTATGTTACATATAAATATTAACTCAATTTAATGTGTCCTGCTTTACCCGGTCACCCTACTAAAATCAAGGTAGTGGATCCTCGAGCTGCAAAACAACACACCCTGGTGACTAAAGAATATAGCCACTGCTCACTAATGAGTGAGTATTAAAACGTTTTTATGCACTTTCACAGGATGCTTTTAGGAGACAAAAGAATTGTGAGATTAGTGATAGGATGCTGCAGGGACATGTTTTGATAGCTTAGGAGGCGTTTTGGAGGTGACAGGATCCCTTTAAATAATTGGATCTGATCTGCAGTTATTAGAAGCAGGCTCAATACAGAGAATAGCTGAATAATACAGGTCTTTTCAATAAATACTGTATATAAGGCTGCCTACAGAGCTAATAATAGCTGATCAGTGGGGGTGTCTGGTGAAGCACCAGCACCAATCTTACCATGAAGACCTAATTACAATGACTCAACAGCTTATGAATGAGACAGATCCACTTCTGTTAAGAAAATAAGGTTTGATTCATCAAGCACTTTCTGTGATAATAGCACAGTCAAAATAAGCCAAAAACAAGATTAGAAAAAAATGTATTTAACTGTAGGTCTTGGCAGAAATTCACTCAGGCCATTAATAAATCTGCTACACAAATTTTGTAGTGGATTTCAGGCTGTCACATGAAAAATTGGATGCAGATTTTATCTTCGACACAGCTATGGATGCAATCAATGGCAAATTTATAATGAAATACGTGGCAATAGAGCATGAGTGCGGTAGAAGAGAGCATGATGTGCATTGTGTAACTGGCAACACACCATGAAATCTAAGCAGATTTTTTTTTCTTTCTTTAAATACTTGTTTAATAAACCACATTGACAGGATTTGCATTATGTTTTGCTTAGGATTTTAGGGGTAAACTTGGCCCAACAAATAAATGTGAGAATGTTGTCTTTTTCTTCTCACTTAATGTGCAAATGACAACTAATGTGTTAAGGCACTGTATGTACAAGGACTGACATACCGCAGAATCTGTAGGAAGGTCGGTGTCCCACTTCCGGCCTTTAAAATCTCCACCTCCGTTCCATCGGAAAGAGCTCATGCATCCACCATGAGATAGTTCTTGAAACAAAAAAAAAAAAAAAAAAAAGAAAACATGAAAAGAAAACAAAATACAGTTATGCTCTTTATCAATCACATTAACCCCTTCTGACCATACATGGGCAGCATAGGTGTGGAGCAGATAAAGAGGCAGATCCTGCTGGTGACAACGATTTACTGCAGCAAGTGGAACTGAGCTCTGGCAATGTCTGGTATATGCTGTTGTTAATCTCAGACAGAAGGACAAACAGCCGAAAATGGGGCACTATAATCTGCGACCCACTGGCTGCCCTGCAAGTGATGATATACGAGAGCCTTGTATCACATCACCTGGCACGGACGCCTGCTCTCCGGACTGGAGCATGCAGCCAAATAGAAATACATGCAGCTGACATGATCCTATCCAGAGAGCAGGTGGTTGTGTCAGGTGATGCGATGCAAGTCTCTTTACCAGTGGGACTGCAGCCTTACACATATTCAGGTTAGCACTTCATTAATATTTAAGTGGTGCCCACTACCTTGTTACTTTTTGGCAAGAAGCAATGAAAACTTTGTGTCTAACCCAAAATGGTATAAAAAATGTCAGCTTACACTGCCAAAAATAAGCTCTCACACACCACTGACTGAATTCAATACATATTATAACATGGCAACAGAATAAAAAGTATATAAGTATTTTTCTTTAAAAAAAATAAATAATAATAATAATGTTACATACACACTGCTCAAAAAACAAAGGGAACACAATGTAACTCCAAGTCCATCACACTTCAGTGAAATCATCCTGTCCAGTTATGAAGCAAACACTGATTGTGAATTAATTTCTCCTGCTGTTGTGCAAATAGAACAGACAACAGGTAGAAATAATCGCAATTACCAAGACAACCCCTATAAAGGAGTGGCTCTGCAGGTGGTGACCAAAGACCATTTCTTTGTTCTCATCCTTTTTGGCTATTTTGGTCACTTTTGCATTTTGTCATTGTTCTCGCCCCTAGAGGTAGCATGAGGTGGTGTCTACAATCCATAGAATATGCTCAGGAAATGCAGCTCATCCAGTATGGCACATCAATGAGAGCTGTGGCAAGAAAGTTAGCTGTATCTGTCATCACAATGTCCAGTGCATGGAGCAGATACCAGGAGACATGGAGGGGGCCATAGAAGGGCAACAACCCGGTAGTAGGACCACTACCTCATCCTTTGTACAAAGAGGAACAAGAGGAGCAATGCCAGAGCCCTGCAAAATGATCTCCAGCAGACCGCGATTATTCATGAGTCTGCTCAAACTGGCAGAAACAGACTCCATGAGGGTGGTAGGACGGCCCAACGTCCACAAGTGGGTGTTGTGCTTGCAACCGTATACTGTGAAGGGCAATTGGCATTTGTCCAAGGACACCAAGATTATCAGTTTCGACATTGGCACCCTTTACTCTTCACAGATAAGAGCAGGTTCACACTGAGCATGTGATAGTCTTGACACGCCATGGAGAACATTCTACTGCCTGCAACAAACACCAGCATGACAGGTTTGGCAGTGGTCAGTAATGGTGCGGGGAGGCTTTTCTTTGGAGGGCTACACAGCCCTCCTTGTGCTAGCTAAAGGTACCCTGACTGCCAATAGGTACAGGGATGAGATCCTCAGACCCATTGTGAGACCATATACAGGTGCAGTGGTCCCTGGGTTTCTTCTGATGCATGACAATGCTAGGCCTCGTGGCTAAAGTGTCCCTTCCCAAACCTGAATCCAATCAAGCACATCTGGAACTTCATGCCTCATTCCATTGACCAACAGAATGTCCAGGTGTTGACTGATGTTTTAATCCAGGTGTGGGAGAAAATCCCTCATAACATCCACCACCTCATTTGGAACATGCCCAGGCATTGTAGAGAGGTTATACGGGCACATGGAGGCCACACACACCAGTGCCTCATTTCCTTGTCTTGAGGGATTTCCACAGAAGTTGTATCAGCCTGCAATTTGATTTTCCACTTTGATTTTGAATATCATAAATCCAAACCTATATGGGATATTAATTTTGATTGATCATTTTTACGTTTTATTGTTCTGAACGCATCCCACTATGTAATGAATAAAGATTTGCAACTGGCATATTGAATTCAATGAGATCTAAGATGTGCTATTTTAGTACACTCTATTTTTTGAGCAGTGTATATATAATGTCTCTCCAGTACATTATATCTTTAAAGCACTTACCTTTAATTCTTTCAAAGAGGTATTCCTGATTCGGGGTGATGTCCAGGTACTGAACAATTACATTGAGTGAAGGAATTAGCGGCGCCTTTACAATAGCTGCCTGCTTTAAACTGCTAATACTGGACTCTAGAAACAGACACAAAACAATCGTGCTTATTACAGGTTTACTACCAGTCAAGCAGACATTGCACATTCTTCTCATGCTCTGCATTACAATGTGATGAATATCTAAATCTAGCATTGCTCTTTTCAGTCAAGAGAAAAACAAAGTACCCAAACTTTGCATTCTGTAGTATTATGTATCAGATGAACAGCAACATTGACAAATTACAGTGTCATTACTCAACAAAAACTAGGTCAAAATGCAGCAACAATAATAATCATCCTACAATATATTTTTAATCCTTTCAAGAAAATGTTTTCAAAATAAAACAGCTATATCTTTCAAAGTATAATTACAAAAACCTATAAAATACAACTATTAACCAAGGGACATTTACGCCCGTTCCTGACAACATTTATGTTTTTACGCACATGTGGTTTACATAACTATAAAAAAGTTTCTTGCTTGCGATATTCAAGTGACATAACTGCATTTAAATGTTAACTGGAGGTCTCCTGACCGTGGTCTCCCAAGTGTCGCTAAGGCTGCGTTCACACATTGCGCATTTTTGAGCGCTTTTTGAGCGCACTTTTTAAAAATGTGCAATGTGCTTTGTGTCTGCCGGCAAAGTGAATGTGAAATTCACTTTGCCGTACAGACACTGCGTAATTTTACGCAACACTTTTATGGGAAAATGCGCCGGCATAAAAAGAATTGACATGTCAATTCTTTACGAAGCAGAGCCAGCGCTACTGGATCTGATGTCACATAGGGGGAGGAAGATTCCTGTTCCTCCTCCCCTCTGTGACATGTGTTACCGCCCTATTTGGGTTGCAAAATGTATTAATATACATTGTGAAACCCAAATGAAAGTAAACCAAATGTGTTAAAAATATGAAAAATTAAATGCTTACCCTCCGCCGGGTGTTTGTGGAGTCGGGAGCCGAGCCAAGCACACGTATGGAGCTACCAGGACCTTCCGTGACGTCATGGGCGCCGATTGGCCGCTCACGGTCACGTGATGTGTATGTCATTTGACGTCACATATCACATGACCGCGAGAGGCTAATCAGCACCCACGACGTCACGGAAGGTCCTGACCATATGTGTGCTTGGCTCAGCTACGGATAGCCTGAACAGGCAGTCGGAAGGGTAAGTATACATTGTTAATTATTTTTAATACCTCTGCCTTACTTTTATTAAGATTTCACAGTGTATATTAATACACTGCAAAATCAAACAGGGGCGGTCACACATGTCACAGAGGGGAGGAGGAACAGGAATCTTCCCCCTCCCCCTCTGTGACATCACTTCTCCCCTGCGCATAAAAAAATGCGGTGTATATACACTGCTTTTTTTACGCGTCCGCAAAAAAAGCGCTACGTGTGAATGTAGCCTGTGTGTCCAGAAATGCTCAGAAAATGTAATTCTGTATTACATGGTCTGCATTCTTATCTCATCTTCTCACCCATCAATTCTTCTCATCCACAGTATGACTTTCTGAAAACTCATGTATCTAATCTACCCTGTGATACTGCCTGCTGAATTGTGTATCTAATCCTATGTTATGCAACAAATGTGATAATTCCTTGATTAATATCTTTTATTAACATCGTAATAAGAAACAAAATTCCAATGATCATTCCAGTTAAATTTTTCAAGTTTTATATAACAAAACTATAATTTTACATAAATAATTTAATAATCAAGACAGAAGGAAAGGATGGGAAAACAAAAACAAGGATAAAATAAAAGAATGAATAATATAAACAACAACTATATACTGATGTATATGGCAAGTCAATTATACCAACAGTTCAAAATTCTGTTGAATCAACTAGTTTTATATACTCTTAACTGGCAGAGAAAAGAAAACTATCCAAAAAAGTTATTACAGGAGACATACTGAGAACATTAATCAAATGTCAACATAGGTGCATATCTAGAAATCCAAGGGACCACATTTCTAAGTATTTATGTTTATTAGAGCTACTAAGAGCAAATAATATTCATATATATTATGAGTTGCTAACTTGTCCATCAAATTTTCAATACAAGGAGTATCTTTATTTCTCCAAAGACAAACTATCATATTTTTGGTAATAAAAGAATATGCAAAACCAATGATCTCTTTTGTTTTGAATTTCATGTAATCACATCAAAAGTAAGGACTCCTCCATATTAAGGTAATATTATGTTTAGAACCAAATTGATGAGATTGAACTTCTAACCAGAATTTTCTCAACTTGGAGCAATACAGAAAATATGTTTAATATTAATGTTTAACACTGGGGAGGCTGCTGTATACATGGGAGCGCTGTATACACTGGGGAGGTGCTGTATACCACTGGAAGGCTGCTGTATACACTGGGAGGCTGCTGTATACCACTGGGAGGTGCTGTATACACTGGGAGGCTGCTGTATACATGGGAGGTGCTGTATACCACTGGGGAGCTGCTGTATACACTGGGGAGGCTGCTGTATACCACTGGGGAGGCTGCAGTATACCACTGGAGGCTGCTGTATACCAATGGGAGGCTGCTGTATACCACTGGGGAGCATGCTGTATACCATCGGGAGCTGTTTGTATACACTCGGAGGCTGCTGTATACCACTCGGAGCTGCTGTATACCACTGGAGCTGCTGTAATACTGCTGGGGCCTGTATATACCACTGGGGAGCTGCTGTATATACTGATGGGGCCTGTATATACACTGGGGAGGCTGCTGTATACTACTACTGGGGAGGCTGCTGTATACTACACTGGAGCTGTATACCACACTGCTGGGGGCTGTATACCCGTGTGGGGGTCCACCCTCGGTTATACGTGAGTCAATAGGTTTTCACAGGTTTTGGGTGCAAAGTAGGGGGGTCGGCTTATACACGGGTCGGCTTATACACGAGTATATACGGTAAGTTGCTGTAACTAGAATCAATCAAATGCAATTTACTAGGAGTTCTATACCATTAATAAACACCTTATATTGTGTTCTAAGGCTACCTTCACATTACGATTTAGGGAGCCGATGCTGTCCGATAAATCAGACAGATGGCTCCTCTGATGCTGGAATCGGATGCCAAATAGGCATCCGATTCCGGCATAAAATCGCTCCCTCCGGCTACAAAAAAAAAAACAAAAACAAGGTATACTCACCTGTCCGAGGCCCCACCGTCTCCCGCACGGTCCCGGTGTCCTTCGGGTGTCTCCAGAGGTCGTCTTCTTCCGAACAGGACTGCCGTGATGTCAATCACGTGACCGCCTGTTAACTGGTGTAACCTGCGGTCACGTGATGACGTCACAGCAGGCCCTGTTTAGAAGAAGACGACCTCTGAGACACCGGGAGCCTGCGAGACTGTGCGGGAGACTGCGGGACCTCGGGACAGGTGAGCATACATATTTTTTTATTTTTTTAACCCCTGCTATCCTGTTAGGAGCAGTTTTACTGTACTGAGCATGCTCAGTACAGTAAAATCGGGTCCGAGACACATCGATGTTTCCTCGGACGCTGCTCCATAGGGCCCATGTTAAAACATCGGGTCGGGTGGGCACTAAATGCCATCCGATTTTGTCCGATTTTATTTTCGGTGCAAAATCGGAGCATGCTCCCATTTTTGCACGATAAAAAAATCGGACAGAATCGGATTTGAACAAATCGGATGGCTCCGGCATGCCGCATTTAGCCCCCCCCTTTCATGACGCGGCCAGGCTCTAAGGTGCAGAGATGGGCGTGCATAATTTATCAGGCAGCAGTAGACAGGCGGGGCATTTTCGGCTTGCACAGAAGGGCTTCACTGAAGGGAGGAGGGGAGAGGAGCTGACAGGCACGAAGAAATGCACGAGGACAAAGCTAGGTAACACCCATTAGGCTCAATTTATTAAACTTTATAAACATATATCTTAGCTTCTACTAAACAGTTTTTTTTTTTAGCAAAAACGATTGCCCCAAATGTGTGTGCTGGGTGTAGGGACACATATTAACAGTCCGGGGGGGTCATTTGGGGTGGTTGGTTCCCTTTAAGTGTAATACTAGACACACTGTTTGCATTAGTAGAATCAAGCAATGCATTTGCAATGGATTAAAATTGCAAATAATAAAAAGAACCTTGGCGATGTTCACTAATAAATTCCGTCAAATTACTAAAAATAAATCTGGCCTTTATTTGGGACATATAATAAAATTAAACACAAATGAGATAAAAACCTGCGTCTGATCTAAAAATTCCCTCAAATGTCCTAAACTAAATTATTGCAGCACTATTATTGATTATAATTCAACCTTAGGCCGTACCTTTGTTTGTAATTCCCAATCTAAAACCAATTCGCATAAGTTCACTCGGACGTTCTCTCAAATCGCTGTATGCACTCAAGAAAAAAAAACCTTGGTTTAAAGCGTTTTGATTGCAGCAAAAAACTCTTCCTTCATACGTCACTTGGAGGTTTGGTTATTTGGGAATGCGCAATCGGTATTCTTGGGCGTCAACCTTAGAGCACCATATGGACATGTATCTAATTCATTATGAATTATGTAAACCCACTTGACCCCCTGTCTATACCCTTACATGTCATAAATTGTATGAGTCCCTGTAAACTGCATATATTTCTGTAAGAGCCATGAGTCGGAATGTATGGCTGAGTCATGCAATGCTAAGGGGTTAATTCCGTGCATGTTAACGTTTGTATCATCACTGAGCACTTTACTTAAAACCCTTCAAACCTTATTTATCTGTATTCATCCTGATCTATGTGGATTGTTCTAATAAACTTAATCCCTTTTTGCTAATAAACTGTGGTCCTTTTGATTAAGTAATTCTATTAACAGTTGCAGCTACTGACAAAATACCCCAGACTATATATGTACTGGAAACTTTAATAGTAATGTTTAATTAGGTTAGTTCTGTCCTGTTTCCTGTGAGTTAACTCACCTTGGCTGTTCTGTTTAACATACAACCATCCTGCCCCTCCCCTCTGGTCAGCTGAAATCACTTTCTGGCCTCACATAACTGCATTTAAATGTTAGCTGGTGGTCTCCTGACCGTGGTCTCCCTAGTGTTGCTAAGTGTCCAGAAATAGCTCAGAAAGTAACCAGAAGGTAGCAGCTATACCCATCTGCTAACAGTCTTTGTTACTTAACTTTCAACTTGTTTTGTGTTTTTTTCCCCCCATACCATGTCCTTTACTTCACTGTCTATTGTTCTATGTGCCTTTGCCATTCACCTTTACTGCCCCATCCCCCTCCATCACCCCTCATTTACATAAGCCCCTCTCTCCTTCCCTTTACTTTATTGAGCTCCCAATATGCTCTTCAATTTACTGAATAATCGCAGACCACCATATACCAGGGCGTTACATGATCACAAACAAAGTCACAATTACAACAAGTATTTGCCTTTTCTCTTTTTACTGCTGCTTCTGTCAGGTGATATCTCTCAAAATTCTGGTCCACCCTTTACCAACTTCAACGCCTCTCCCACCTCACATAGAAACCCCACTAACATTATTAACATTCCTTGCACACCTTCATCTCCCTCTTAATGGCGCTCTTGGAATCCACAGTTTGTATGCAACAAACTTCCCTTCATCCATAACTACTTTCACACTAACTCTCTTAACCTCCTAGCTCTCACAGAAACCTGGATCCAGGATTCAAACACTGTTTTCCCTGCTGCTATTTCTCATGGCGGTTTACATTTCTCTCATTCCGGTTTACATTTCTCTCATTCCATGAGACCTGGGAATAGACATGGTGGTGGAGTTGGTTTACTCCTGTTCCCACAATGTACATACCAAGGCATCCCTCCAGCCCCATCACTCTCATTCCCCTCTTTTGAGGTCAACACACTTAGACTCTTCCGTCCCCTACCCCTTAGAGTAGCGGTGGTATACCGACCCCCAGGGTCACCCACCCAGTTCCTCGACCATTTCTCTATGTGACTGCCGCATGTCATGTCCTCAGAAGTACCAACCCTTATTCTGGGAGACTTTAACATCCCCACTCCTATCTCTAACCGCCTCTCACTGCTCTCAACCTCTAAGACACACAAAGATGGTAACACCCTTGACCTGATCTTTGTCCGGCTCTGCTCAACCTCCTCCTTAGATAACTCACCTCTTCCCCTCGCTGACGACAACATTGTCTCCTTCACGCTCACAAACCCTCACCCACCCCAACACAGTCTGACCTATCACACATTCAGAAATCTACAGGCAATTAACCTCATACACTCAAGAGTCTGTACACTCTTCACTGTCCCCAATCTCCTCATTCAACTGTCTGGATCTGGCAGTAAATCACTTAAATTACTCTCTCAGAAGCACCCTGGACCAAGTAGCGCCCCTCACCCTCAGAAACTCCAAACAAAGAGTAAACAGCCCTGGCTCACATCACAAACTGTATTCCTCCAGCGATGCTCTAGGAGTGCTGAACGACTAGGGAGGAAAGCCGCACTCCAGAAAACTTCATTCACTATAGATTCATGCTGAGAACTTACAACTCTGCCCTTCACCTTGCCAAACAAACCTACTTCACCACCCTGATCTCCTCACTATCTAACAACTCAAAAAAACTCTGACCTTTCACTCCTCCTTAGTCCTAAACTGCAGGCCCCTACCACCAACCTCTGTGCAGATGACCTGGTTTCTTACTTCAAAGAGAAAATAGAAAACATCCGTCAGGAAATCAATTCCCAACTTCAAATCGCTGTTACCCTACCTTTCCCCACATTTCCTCCGGCTCACTCTCCACTTTTGACTCAGTCACAGAAGAAGTTTCCAGGCCTCTTCTCTAATCCCACCACATACACTGCTGACCCCATCCCCTCACACATACTCCAGTCTCTCTCTCTCTCCAGAGGACAACACTCACCTAACGAAAATCTTCAACCTCTCCCTCTCTTCCGGCATGTTCCCCTTCTCATTCAAACACTCCATCATTACTCCATTATTAAAGAAAACGTTCTCTCGACTATCCTGCACAATCAACTACAGACCAGTTTCCAATCTCCCCTTCATCTCTAAACTCCTGGAGCGCCTGGTCTACTCTTGCCTTACCCGTTACCTCTCCACTCACTCTTTTCTAGATCCATTACAGTCTGGTTTCCACGCCCTACAATGTACAGAAACTGCTCTCACCAAAGTGACCAACGACTTTCTGTCAGCAAAACGTAATGGTGACTACTCTCTACTTATTCTTCTTGATCTCTCTGCAGCCTTCCACACTGTTGACCACCATCTCCTACTCTCCATGCTCCACTCCATCGGCATCAAGGACACTGCTCACTCCTAGCTCTATTACCATCTCTCTGACGGCTCTTTCAGTGTTTCATTTGCTGGCTCTACTTCCTCCCCTCTTCTTCTCACTATTGGGGTCCCTCATGGTTCAGTCCTTAGACCTCTTCTCTTCTCTCTTTACACGGCCCCAATTGGACAGACCATCAGCAGATTTAGCTTTCAGTACCATCTTTATGCTGATCGACAACAGGCTCCTTTCACATCAGCGTTTTTGCTGATTCGCGGCAGATCCAGCAGATTTACGCATCTGCCGCGTAACGGCCGACTTGCGGCAAGCCCCCATTCGTTCTCTAAGGGACTTGCAGCAAGTGTGGTTTTTGCCGCGATCCAGCACTTGCGGCAAGTAAAAAAAAAAAAACGGGTTAGCTGCGTTTTTTTTACTTGCTGCAAGTGCCGGATTTGGCGTATAGCTGCAAAATCCGCAGCTGCTGCAAGTCCCATAGAGAATGGATGGGGCCATTACGTGGCACATGCAGTAAATCTGCCGTGAATCAGCAAAAATGTAGTATCTAAGGGCTCACACTAGATCCAGGGTATGCAGAGCCCTCTCTACGCGGTGGACCGGAGCCAGACAGAAAGATGGAAGGACGACATCTTCGTTGAGGTGGAAGGAGGAAACCACCTTTGTTAGAAAAGATGGAACTGGACGCAGTACCACCTTATCTTGATGAAAAGAAAGGAACGGCTCTCGGCACGAGAGTGCTGCCAATTCGGAAACGCGACGGATGGACGTGACTACCACAAGGAAAACCACCTTCCAGGACAGGAGAATGAGAGAAACCTCTTTCAGAGGCTCAAAAGGTGATCTCTGGAGTGCATCCAAGACCAAGTTAAGGTCCCATGGCTCTAACTGTTTTCGGTAAGGGGGAACCAACTGAGACACCCCTTCAACAAAGGTTCCTACTTGTGGACGTGTCGCAAGTTTTTGCTGGTAAAGGACTGAAAGAGCAGAAATCTGGTCTTTGAGGGAACTAAGGGCCAACCCAGAGTCTAGTCCCGACTGCAGAAAACTGAGGATCAACGGGACTGAAAAAGTAAAAGGGAGGTGACGCGGTCTTTGCACCATGAAAAGAAAATCTTCCACGTACGATAGTAGATATGTGCAGAAGCTGTGTTGTAAAGTTTTTTTGAGTAGCACAATTACATGATCCGCCAGTCACACGCTTGTAAGAACATCATATATAGAAAAAGCAAGAGCGTGTGTAATTGACCGGGATCAGGGGAATGAAAAATTAAACCTTAAAAGGTACAAATTCTTTATTGAACATGAAAAAATGTGAAAAAGGAACATAGGTAGACAGACAAATTTAAAAACACTTAAAATGTGCCAGGTAGGCAACAGTTCACAAATTATGCCTCCAAATATTCACCCACTGATGAAATGTGCTAAACCTTCAGCTCAAATTGCACAATCATAAAGGGGTGTACAATAGAAATGCACGATCGCCATTACCCTTTGTGGAGTGGGTAGGAGGCATAAAAGTGCTCAAACGCCCAATGTGTGTCGCCGCCTGAGAAGACTGCTTCCTCAGGGGTGAAGAGCCACGTGCAGAAGCTGATTTTCGAGCTCTAATCATGGTATCAATGACATCAGGTGAAAACCAGCCTGAGTCGGCACCCAGGTCTCAACGGCCACGCCATCAAATTCAGAGCCCATGAACATTGGTGGCAAATCGGACCTTGAGATAGAAGGTCTGGAAGATCTGTGAGCGCCAGGGAACATCTGGACTAGCTTAACTAGGTCAGCGAACCAGGCCCGTTTGGCCAATCTGGAGCTATGTAAAAATGTACTGGAGATGGAACTGACGCCATGATTGCACCAGTGCGTCCGCTCTGATTAAAGTCGAATCGTAAGAGTGAGCACGAAAATGGGGTCCTTGGCGTTTATTCAAGAAGCCATGAGGGTCCACGTTCGGTGTTCCCCAGCGGCGTCAATTCTGTTGAAACACTTCCGGGTGCAGAGACCATTCTCCTGCGGCGAGGCCCTGGTGATTGAGAAATTCCGCCACCCAATTGTCCACTCCCGGGATGTGCAGTGCCGAGATGACGGACCCGGTCGACTCGGCCCAGGAGAGAATGCTTTCTACCTTGCTGAGCCCTTCTGCTGCAGGTGCCACCCTGGTGATTAATGTAGGCCACTGCCGTCGTGTTGTCCGATTGGACACAGATGTGACGACCTGCCAGGAGACTATGGTCCGTTGTGCTATTTCAATCCTGTTTTATAGTTCAAACTGCTATTATATCTGATGCTTGTCTCTGCTGCCACATGCTGGCCAGACATTCAATTCTTCCCCCCTTTCTTGTCCAGCCTATGGGGGTGTGGCTCCTGTACGTGCTGTTTTGTCTCTTCCTGTTTACCCAGTCATTGGCAGACATTTTTTCGTACAGAGAGTTCATTCCCCATGGAGCTGAAGAAGCAAAGTTTTCAACCTACAAGTAGCGACTCCAGAGACAAGCTTCATACAAGATTTCAATGCCATGTTTTGGATCATTCATCTACGAAATAAACCAGCATTATTTTCATCCTAACGTGTCTACGCTTATCTGAGACGCTGCTCCGGGTCCTGTCTGCCCCTCTTACTG
Source organism: Allobates femoralis (assembly GCA_033576535.1). Classification (NCBI taxonomy): domain Eukaryota; kingdom Metazoa; phylum Chordata; class Amphibia; order Anura; family Aromobatidae; genus Allobates; species Allobates femoralis. The sequence goes on from JARQOC010000004.1 coordinate 243,698,314, forward strand.
GAAGTACAAAGTAAGAACTCTCACCCCATTATACACCAGCGTGCCTTTATCGCCTTTAAGTGGGAACAGAACATCCGTATCTCCAGCAGGTTGATTGGAAGCGTCGACTACTGTTCGGACCAGCAACCCTGAGCAGTATGATGACGATAAACCGCCCCCCAACCCAGGAGACTGGCATCGGTGGTGAGGACTTCCCTATCGACCGGAAAAAAGGACCAGCCCTTAGATAGAGCCATCTGGCACATCCACGATCGATAGTGGCCTCAGGGGTCAGGGAGAACACCATATCCAGTGAGAATGGACTCCTGTCCCAGGTCGTCAGCAGGGCCATATATAGCAGGTGAAGGTGAAATTGAGCGAATGGGACTGCTTCTATTGCAGCCACCATGTTGTAGAGAACCTCATTCCATAAAGGATGGAGTGCGGGGAGGATCTGAGCAGGGAGCGTATTCCCCCGACGTAGGGCTTGCACTTTGTCTCAAGGAAGGGTGACTAACCCCCGAAAAGTGTTGAAGACCATGCCTAGGAAGGTGATAGACTGGGCAGGAATCAGAGGATTTTTCGAGATTGACTAACCAACCCAGTCAAGAAAGAGTGTCTATGGTTATTTGGACACTCTCCTCGCAGGCTGTAAAGGAGTGGCCTTTGACGACCAGGTCACCCAGATAGGGCAGGACGACAATTCCTCTGGAATGAAGGATGGTCATGGCAGCAGCCATGACGTTCGTGAATACTCTTGGTGCTGTGGCGAGACCCAAGGGTAAAGCAACTAATTGGAAGTGCTCCTCGTGGACAGCAAATGGTGGAAAACGTTGATGCCTGAGCTATCAGGATGTGAAGGTACGCATCCCTTATGTCGATGGAGGCGAGAAACTTGCCTTCTTCCATAAATGTCGATGACGGAATGCAGGGACTCCATCCTGAAAACGACGGACAGCGACATATCTGTTTAGATGTTTTAGGTCCAGGATGCGACGTACTGACCTGTCCTTCTTGGGAACAAAAAGTTTGAGTAAAAACCTTTGAAACGTTTGGAGTGCCGCATGGAATGATTACCCCCGGCAAGCCAAAGTGAGGATAAATTGTGTGGAAAAAAATCGCAAGATTGTTTCGGTGACTTTGGTGGATTGGTGGGAAAGAAATGGTTTGGAGGGCTGGCTATAAATTCTATGTAGTAACCGTAAGACACGAGATCTTTCAGCCATCTGTCGTTCGTGACGGATGAAATAAGTGTAAATGACCACCGACGGTGGGAGTGTCCTCCGGGAATAAGTGCGAGTCATGACGAGGAGAAGCGATTGGATCTGGACCCTTTGGATCTAGATTGCTTTGGCCTATTTTGTCAGTTTTGATTCGACTTGTAAGATGACTGGTTGCTCCTTTCGTATGCAGAGAACGACTTGCGGATGTAGGCGCTCGAGAGGATGTCCAGCTGATGAGGAACGAAAGGGCCGAAAACGTGGTTGTGGTCTTTTAAAAGAAGGGGTTTTGGTTTGTGCTGGGGAAGAGATGTACTTTTTCCACCAGTCGCATCCAAGATGAGTTTATCTAATCATTCGCCGAAAAGTTGCCCGCTTTGATAAGGAAGGCTGGTTAAGGACTTTTTTCGACACTGAATCCGCTCGCCATTGCCTGAGCCAAAGGGCTCTGCGAATGGTGATCGTGTTAGAAGCTATGAGGGCAGCACAAGTGGCAGAGTCCAGAGAAGCATGGATTAAGTAATCTCCGGCCGTAATGATTTGAGATGTCAGATCCACCTGAACATCTCAACATTTCTGAACATTTGAGGAATTTTTGTAAAGTTTCCATCCAAACTACAATTGCCTTGGCCACCCAGACCGAGGCAAACGAAGGCGATAGAGCCGATCCCGCTGCTTCAAATTCTGACCGTGCTAAATTGGTTAACTGCTGACACAAGGTCATCGACTATGGCCAGTCTGGCGGGCTTGGAGCATAAGTTTCTCCGGTATTGGCGGAGGGCTCCTGGGCTTCTGCGGGGACACAGGCCTGACAGTGTGGTGTGACTGCTCGGAAGGTCCAAGTGATGCATAATTTAGAGGTTTGCATGCCAAAAAAAGATAGTGGCACTCCTGCTAGGATTAACTTAAACAAGTTTGTATTGAAGTGCTTTAGCAGAGCTGCTGCGGTGAGGGCTTTTTCTGCTATCCCTAAGAGATTTGGGTGGCTCCAGAGCCCTGCAGCCTAGGGGTCCACTCTTACCAGAAAAGACGAGATCCCCCCCTTTAGCAGCCCGATGGTCCTGTGCCCTAAAGACTGGTATCGACCTGAAAACCACCTTCCAGAACACCAGCGGTGAAGAAATGTCCCTCTGCTGTGCTGTATACGCAGAAAAGAGTGCAGGAGCCATGTTAACCTCACGCAGGAGACTGAATACACGGTGGGCGGGACAGGAGCTGAGGGTCGGATTCGCACCCAATGTGACGTCACTTCGAGGGCGTGTGGGAACCCCGCGTCAAAGGAGAGGGCTGAAAGTGAGAACTGCAACTAGGCCAGGGCCTAAATTTATCGCTGCAGCCAGGAAGCTGAGGTGAAGAAGCGTATCAACAGTCGGCGGCGGTCCGGAAGCCTAATGTGTAAGGTGAATTGTTAGGAAGTCCTCCACCGTATAGACACCGGTGTCAGGAGCTACACCGGCATCGGGTGTCGACTTACCCTGGAGGTCTGTCACTGTCTGACAAGATAAAATGACTGCCAGCAGCGCTGTTTGTGTGCAGTAGTGTTACCTCACACAGGAGAATATGCTGCTGAGCGTGACCTCAGTGTGACTGTGAGCTGTGCTTTTAATCCTGTGACTCAGGCCCCTTTTATAGGAAGCTGAGGTCTACAGCGTCCCACAGGACTGAGATTATGGGTATACACCAGGTGCAGAGGGGGATACGAGGAGGTGACTCTCCGCATGTCCTTCTGTTGATGGCTGAGAAATCACCTCCAATAAAAGGAAACTGTCTCCCTTGATATCCATGGAAGAAGAAAATAAACCAAAAAAAAAAAAAAAAAAAGGCGTATTCCTTAGAGAACCAACAGAGCAGAAAGGAATTTGTGGAGGCGACACTCCACGGTACCGCCTGTTGATGGCTGGGAAAGAAGCCCTCTTAAAGGGGGGCTGTCGCCCGTCCAAAAACTTCTTCTGTTATAAAAAAAAAAAAATAATAATAATAATAAATAAAATAATAATAATAAAAAGAATGATGTGGGTCTATAGACCGCATCTGCCTCCTACAGACATTAAGCTTAAAACTGGTTGGGGCCTGGCCCAGCCAGAGGGTGTATGATGTGGGGGAGGAGCCAATCTGTTCTGTTTCTTTCAAGATTCAATTAGTGTGCAGCCTCCTAGGAACAGCAGCATAACCCATGGTCCTGTGCCCCCAAAGAGACGCAAGAGAAAAAGTGCTTTGCAAATTGTTAACAAATGAGAAATTGCTGATAAACGTTGAACCCTTCTAACAAAAAAATTTTGTTTAAAAAAAACTGTGCTTATTTAAAGTAAGAATGTGGGAAATGTTATTTAGTTACTATTTTCAGTTAACATATGGTAACTCTCTGGTTTAAGTACATAAAAATAAAAAGTTTGAAAATTACAAAATTTTCAAAGTTAGATTTATTCACAATTAAATGCAAAAAATATCGTCCAAAATGTACTACTTACATGAAATACAGTATGTTACGAAAAACACAATCTCAGAATCACTGGGATCCGTTGAAGTGTTTCAGATATATTACCTCAAAGTGACACTGGTCAGAATTAGAAAAAGGAGATTTTTGTGTACTCACCGCAAAATCCTTTTCTCTTAGCCTCTAATTGGAGGATACAGGACGATGGCTATTCTGCCACTAGGAGGCGACACTAAGCAATTGAAAGAGAAGAACAGTGGCTCCTCCCCAGCCGTATATAACCCCCTGACTGACATAGTCTAGCCAGTTTTGTGCTAAAGCAGTAGGAGGAATAACGACATAAGCCGGTAAGGCAACCAGGAACTTAAAAACAAGAAAAAAATCAACCACAACAAGGCCAACTGGCCACAGGGCGGGTGCTGTGTCCTCCAATTACAGGCTAAGAGAAAAGGATTTTAAGGTGAGTACACAAAAATCTCCTTTTCTCCTTCGCCTCAATGGGGAACACAGGACGATGGGACGTCCCAAAGCAGTCCCTGGGTGGGAAAAAACATCCACATTCTGAAATGGCAGTCTACAGGTTAGCAGCCAATGCCTGCAGGATGCGTCTACCCACACTCGCATCTGCCGAGGCCTGAGTATGAACAAGATAGTGTTTTACAAAAGTGTGAAGACTGGATCAGGTGGCAGCTTTGCACACCTACTCAGCCGTATCCTGGTGCCGAATAGCCCAGGAAGTACCCACCACGCAAGTGGAGTGAGCACTCAACCCCGACGGAATGGGAAAATTGTGTAGGAAATAAGCTTCCTGAATGGCAAGTTTAATCCACCTGGCAAGAAGAGTGGTCTTGGACGCAGCCATCCCCTTACAGTGCCCTTCTGGAAGGACGAAAAGGAGTCAGACTTCCTGAAAGGTGCTGTCCTGGAGACATAAATCTAGAGAGCACGGACCAGATCCAGGGTGTGCAGAGCCTTTTCAATGCGGTGCACCGGAGCCGAACAGAAGGACGGGAGACAAATGTCCTCGTTCAAATGGAAAGGGGAAACCACCTTGGGAAGAAAGGACGGCACTGGACGCAGCACCACCTTATCCTGGTTAAACGTGAGGAAAGGTGCCTTGCAGGAGTGTGCCGCCAGTTCCGATACCCGCCGAATGGAGGTGATCGCCACAAGAAAAACCACCTTCTGAGAAAGAAAGCATAGTGAGACTTCCTTGAGAGGCTTGAAGGGCGGCTTCAGAAGCACCTCCAGGACCAGATTTAGGTTCCAGGCCTCCAAGGGCCTCCTATACGGCGGAACAATCCGAGAGAGAACCTGCAAAAAAAGTACGAACCTGGGGTCTCGTGGCTAATCGGCGCTGAAAAAGCACGGACAGAGCCGAAACTTGCCCTTTTGAGAGAGCCTAGAGAAAGGCCCTTATCCAGCCCAGATTGAAGAAAACCTAGGATCGCTGGAAGCGAAAAACACAAGGGCGGAAGACCTCCAGAATCACACCAGTCGAAAAAAGCCTTCCAAGTCCTGTGGTATATACGGGCGGAGACAGGATCTCTCACGCAGGCCATAGTGCGCGCAACCTCTTCCGAAAATCCCGCCCGAGTCAAAATTTGGGCCTCAAGGGCCACGCCATCAAACGAATGGCCCCTGAGTTCTGATGACAAAATGGGCCCTGGGAGATGAGATCGGGACAGTCCGGCAGACGCCAGGGGACGTCTGCGGCGAGCTGCACGAGGTCGGCGTACCACGGTCTCCTGGGCCAATCTGCGGAACATGCTCCAATCTGATCTTCTGAACCACTCTGGGAATGAGGGCCAGAGGTGGGAAGATGTAAGGAAGACGTAACTGTGTCCAAGTCTGGACCAGAGCGTCCGATCCCAGGTCTCGCGGACGCGGGCAAAGAAGTAGGGAACCTGCGCATTCATTTGCGACGCCATGAGATCCTCATCCGGAGTCCCGAAGTGACTGCTGATCTTGCGGAATACTTCTGAATGGAGAACGCATTCTCCCGAGGCAAAGCCTTGACGGCTGAGAAAGTCCGCAGCCCAATTGTCGATCCCCGGGATGTGAACTGCCGAGGACAGCTCCAGAGGACTCGGCCCAGCGGAGGATCGGTTCCACCTCCTGCATAGCCAACTTGCGGCGGGTTCCGTCCAGATGGTTGACATATGCCACAGCCGTGGCATTGTCCGACTGAATGCGGATGCGACGGCCCTTCAGGAAACGATGAAAGCTTTTCAACGCCAAGTAGATGGCCCGAATCTCCAGGAGATTTATGGGCAGAGAAGACTCCATTGGAGTCCACCGACCCTGGGTTGTGTGATGGCGAGAAACGGCTTCCCAGCCGAGGAGACTGGCATCGGTGGTCAGCACGTCCCAACGGGCCGGCAGAAAGGATCTCTCCCGAGAGAGAGATGACGGGATCAGCCACCATGGGAGAGAGTGCCTCGTTGCCGCTGACGGACAGAATGTCCATTGAAGGGGGAACGGGCTGCGATTCCAGGCCGATAGCAGGGCCAGCTGAAGCGGCCGGAGATTTAGCTGGGCAAATGGTACTGCGTCCATTGCCGCCACCATCTTTCCCAAGACTCGCACTGCAAGCCGGAGGGAGTGTGGGAGGGGCCGAAGAAGCGTCCTATATGCACAGCGCAGAGAATGAGCCATGTCCTGGGGTTGAAGCACATGTCCACGAGACGTGTCCAGAAACATACATAGGAATGTGAGCTTGCAGCTCGGAGTTGGCGAGAAATTTTGGTAGGTTAAGAAGCCATCCTAGGCGCGCAAGAGTGTCTACCATGACACAGACATTGTCCTCACAGTCCCCGAAAGACTGACCCTTGATCAACAAGTCGTCCAGGTAGGAGACAATAGAAACTCCCCGTGAATGCAGGATGGTCATGACAGCCGCCATGACCTTGGTGAAAATTTGCGGGGCGGTCGCCAATCCGAAAGGAAGAGCGACGAACTGGTAATGGTCCTCAGACAGCAAAGCGCAGGAACCTCTGATGTGCCTCGGATATCGGGATATGCAGGTAAACGTCCTGGATATCGATGAAAGCGAGGAACTCCCCCTGTTGCATGGACGCGATGACAGAGCGAAAGAGATTCCATCCGAAAATGCCGGGTCTGAACAAACTTGTTGAGTCGTTTCAAATCCAGAATGGGACGGGAAGACCCGTCCTTCTTGGGCACGATAAACAGATTCGAATAGAATCCCTGGAACCGCTCGTTCTGAGGTACTGGAACGATGACTCCCGTTCGCCGGAGGGTGGCAATGGCCTGAAAGAAGGTGTGCGTCTTTGCCAACGCCGGGGGTTTGGAAGGGAAGAATCTTCGGGTGGGGGGGAGGGGGCAGAGGGAAGGGGGAAGTGTGAAACTCTATACTGTAGCCGAAAAACACAAATTCCTATACCCACTTGTCTGTGACAGCGAGCCGGACGTGCTGATAGTGAAAAAGTCGGCCGCCAACTCGGGAGGTGTCTTCGGAGGAACAGAGTCAGGAAGAGGAGAACCTCTGAGACCCGGATTCCTTCGACTTGGCCTGTCGGTTGCTGGGTTGCCAGCTTGAACTCGACTTGTTGGGGGCCTAGGAAAAGTTCCAAAAGGACCGGAATCTTGTCTGTTAACCCTTGGTAAACTTACGCTTGGGTTTCTGCTGAGGAAGAGAGGTACTTTTACCTCCCGTAGCATCTGAGATTAGCTTATCAAGCTTTTCCCCAGAGAGACGACCGGCTTAATAGAGCATGCTAGTGAGAGACTTCTTTGAGGCCGAATTCGCCTTCCTCTCTCGAAGCCAGAGTGTTCGGCGAATCGCAATGGCGTTTGAAGCCACCACCGCAGTGCAATTGGCAGCATCAATAGAGGCGTGAACCAAGAAATCCCCTGCTAACAACTCTGGATCTGAATCCCGGTGACGTAAGGCGGAATGCAAATCACCTGCCCAGGTCACAATGGCCTTAGCTACCCACATGGTGGCGAAGGAGGGGGATATGGACGAGCCTGAAGCCTCAAACACCGATTTTGACAAGTGTTCCAGCTGACAGTTGGTGGCATCCATGATAGACGCGCCATCAGGGAGAGGGAGCAGAGTCTTTGAGGCCAAACGGGACACCGGAGAGTCCACCTGCGGAGGGTCTGCCCAGGCTTGTGATACCACTGGGAAAAAGGGGTAATGGGCCTCGATCGCCTTACGATTACCAAAACGTTTATCAGGCTGGGACCAATGTGTCTGCAGAACCTCCTGAATTTCAGGGTGGTATGAGAAGAATTTTTGAGGTCTCTTGAAGGAGACCACATGGTCTGAGGGCGCGACCGGGGCTGGGTCAGAGACTGACAAGTCCTGATTAACGGACGAGACCAGGTCGTCCACCATGGCAAGAGAATCAGAGGAGGCCGAAACAAAGGGAGCCTCCTGGTCCGGATCCGAATCAGGATCACGGAGCTCACCACACGAGCGTGAGTCATTGAACATGCTCCTTGTAGGTGAGGCACGAGAACCCTGTGATGGTGCTGTGGATGAGCTCCTGCGGAGCCTCTTCCTACCAGAATCATGGAAGAGAGGGGAGGTACGAGCTCGTCCCCAAGAACGTGTCTCCTCGCGACCGGAGAGGTCGTCCTGGGAGCTAGGTCGGTCTGAGGTGTAGGGCGAAGATCGGGGCTGCAGCGCCCGGATCAGTGTTTCAGAAAGTAGCTGCATAGATTGGATCACGGATTGCGATAACGCAACCGCACATTCGGGGGTAGCAGGGCCACTAGAGCTCGTATACTCACCAGTGGGGGCTTGCACAGAGGCAGAGGCACAGGCCTGGCAGAGCATAGTAGAACAACCGCTTGGCAGAGCCGTCTTACATGCAGCGCAAGAGGTATAATACACAGTAAAGACCTTTGGTGCCCTCTTGATTTTATTGCCTGACATAATGGTAAAATTCCCCTTGCTACACACAGTAGAAGTATACACTGCTGGATGTATAACACAAACAGACAGGTCAGGGCTACAGCCGAAATGTATTGCCGCTGAGCACACAGATAGATTAGGGCTGCAGCAGAAACAACAGATCGCTGCTGAGCCCTGTCACCTGGAAATGACAGCAAGCGTAGAGCTGGCCCAGGATCCCGTGTCCCCCTGCAGAGTTCCGACTGTGCCCACACGGAAGGTCCCTCTGCTGCAAAAAATGGAGCGCATAGCAGAGAAAAAACGCCAGGAATCAGGCCTGGAGCGGGAAAACGCGAGGCCACGCCAAACCCCCGCCCCCCGAGTGAAGCAGACACCAGGATGGGACACAAGGCAGAGGGGCTGGCTGGGGGTGTTCCCGGCCGGGCCGCATCATTACTGGGGGCGGAGCGCGCTGTGTAGGCCCGAAGCCAGGGCCTAAATTAATGCAGCAGGCCCCCGGCCGAAAGGGGTTCGGCGCAGAAAACACCACGCAGAGTGTGGCGGGCACAGGAGGCTACAGGGGGGCCAGGCAGCAAGCGCGGCGCAGTACCTTGTGATTGCTCTCATCCCTGATCCCCATAAAAGGGCAGGGGAGCACGGACCATCCATCCCAGGGCATCATGGTGCAGAGGCCTCCATCCCATTTTTCAATATGCTGCAGGAGCCAGGGCCCGAGGGAGAACTCCTGCAACCCAGAGTCCCAACTGTGGGGTCTGGGGAGCATTACAGGTATAAATGATCTTGAAGAAAGTAACAGTGTCTTGCCTCCTAAGACACGAAGCAAAAAACTGGATAGACTGTGTCAGTCAGGGGGTTATATACGGCTGGGGAGGAGCCACTGTGCTTCTCTTTCAATTGCTTAGTGTTGCCTCCTAGTGGCAGAATAGCCATCGTCCTGTGTCCCCCAATGAGGCGAAGGAGAAAAATGGCTATGTCATTACGGTCAAAACAGGCCCGGTGGTCAAGGGGTTAATCAGCTGTCAGGTTCCCTTCACATATTCCGTATTTCCATAGCTCTGGCAAACAGTTACACCAGTCTACTAAATATATATTTATATATTTCAACAGCACTTAATGTTTCACATTATTTACCTCCTATTTGCAGCTCAGGACACCCAAGCCTTCTCATCTGCATGTTAACAGTTTCCATCTCTTGTACCAATGGCACCAAAATGGTTTCATTTATCCACTGAAGAAAACAAAAATTAAGAAATTTAACATGAATTTTTCCATGGCAAAAATTACAGATTTCAAATGCTTGGCATAAGGAAATACCAGCGCTGCCACCTTGCTGTATGACACCTGCTGCAATAAACTGTAAGCCATCTGCTGAAGCTTGGTAACAATTAGGCAAAATCACACAGATAAAATGCAAACTGTGCTACGTGCATTACAGACGAATCCCAATAATACGGACACATGTCCTACCTACATTGATAAGTCCTGTGAATACTTACAACCAAAGTCTGACATATGTCACGCATGGACACTTTAGTCTGTACTGTGAATCCAGAGGGTTAACCCCTTGAGGATATGACAGGGACGTGGTCCGGCTAGTAAATGCAGGAAAAAATGGGCCAAGCTTCAGAAGGAAAAAAGTGGAGGCGATACTCCGAAATACCTTCTGGTGATGAATGTGGAGATCAGAGCCCTTGAGGGATCCGTTGCCCTTAAATGAAACTCGGGCACTGGGTATAGTGGATTAGCCCTGCACGGTCCCTTTGTAAAAGGAGAGCTGTGCCATGAAGGGTGAAAAATGTAAGAATAAAAGTTAAAAATAAAAGTAATATAAGAAATAAAGCCTTAAAATAGTCTATGAATGTGATCTGACAAACAGAGCACATGTGCCTCCTTGCGACACCAATCTAAAACAGAATATCCTACTTCCTGCAAGTGGGTGTATACTGCGGAGAAGGACTTAAATTCTTTATGTTTACTTAGTGTCCTCCTAGTGGCAGAAAAGCATACACCCATGGTCCTGTGTCCCCCAATGATGCCAAGGAGAAATAAGTTAGATGTTTCCTGATATACCTACTATTAAAGAGACCAATGCTCCAGCCATTTGGACTGTAGTCTAGTGCTACTGTCCGGAGCATTGCACGAAAACACATATCGACAATCTATACTGAGACTATTGGGAAAACATCAAATTCCAATCGGTGGAAGAAAGACCGTATTACGGCTACATTAGACTCTGGTTGTCAATCATTAAAGGACATAGCAATGTAGGTAGGATCTTTAATCCATGTGTCAGGATTATTGAGATCCTTCTGTAAGATTTCAAATTTTCAAATATTAATAAAAGAAGGACTTACATTACGGAGTTTTTCAGTCCATGAATCCATGTGATCCAAAAGTTGACGGTTCATTGTAACTCTTGCCCAGATCTACAAAGAAAGTTTTTTGATCTATTAAACATATGTAGGTTTGCTACTATTTTTTTTTAATTGATAATGTATCCTCAGGATAGGTCATCAATATATAATTGGTGGTGGCGAGACTTTCAGCACCCCATCTGATCAGCTGTTATCAGTGTTATTAGGAAGTTCTCGGATAGCACCGAAACACAGAATCTGTCAAAATCAGGCCCCTTTCAGATCAGCATTTTTGCTGATTCACGGCAGATTTACTGTATGTGTCACGTAATGGCCCCATTCATTCTCTATGGGACTTGCAGAAGGTGCGGATTTTGCAGTGATACGCCAAATCCGGCACTTGCGGCAAGTAAAAAAAACGCAGCTAACCTGTTTCTTTTGACTTGCCGCAAGTGCTGGATCGCGGCAAAAAACACACTTGCTGCAAGTCCCTTAGAGAATGAATGGGGGCTTGCCGCAAGTCAGCCGTTACGCGGCAGATGCCGTAAATCTGCTGGATATGCCGCGAATAAGCAAAAACGCTGATGTGAAAGGAGCCTTACAATAGTCGTGACAGAGTACTGCAGTTTACCCTCATTTTCTAACGGGGGATCTGCAGTTCCTGGCTCTGAACACTATAGAAATGTTAGAGTTGCTGTGTTCTGGTAGAATCCAAGAATTTTCAGCTGACACGGTTAACTGGCTTGGGTGCTGTGTTTTCAATCGATCAGATATTGATTTCGTATCCTCAGGATATGCCATCAATAAATAAGTAGTGGCCATCTCCTTTAAAGGTTGCAAATGGCATGAGTGGATGTAAATTGAAAATTACAACTCAACAGACAGCAAGAATATGAAAGTTCATCAAAAAGAGAGTTCATATTTAATAAACAATTTGAGGAAACATTTATCACTGCAGGATGATTTATTGTGCTAGAGAAGGTGTGATGACCTATCACCCAGAAAATTAAAGTGAATGTATTAAGTAAGCATGGAATAGGTCAGGTGAGGCAACTATGATGAGGCACAATCTTTTCGGTAAGATCTTGAGCTTTATTAAATTCTTTTAAAAAGTGCGAAACATCCTTACAGCAGACGGGTTTTGAGTACAAAATACTCTATCAAAGCATAAAACCCCCCACAAAGGTACACTGTTATATGCAATATGCACAAAATGAGTGAACCAATTAAAACCTGAGAACTCAAACACAGAGATAAATGACATGCAGGTTTAACAAAAAAAGTATGAATCAGATTTTTCTCCTTCGCCTCATTGGGGGACACAGACCGTGGGTGTTATGCTGCTGTCCACTAGGAGGCGACACTAGGCAGAATCTGAAAAAGATTAACCGTGGCTCCTCCTCTGCAGCATACACCCCTGGACAGGCACTGTCCTGACCAGTTTTTGCTTAGTGTCTAGGAGGCACACACAGATTTTTTAGTGCTCCTAAAAAAAAAAGCGTTTTCTTTTTGAAGATTTTTTTTTTTTTTTTTAAATTTTTATTCAAGAAGAAGAAAAGCGGGTCTCTGATGAGACTCCCGGCATGGTCCCTCCTCGGCCCCCCACTGTTGGGGGTGCCTGGTTGAGGTCGACTATTTCCCTTAACATGCCGCTCCCTCCTCGGCCCCCCACTGTTGGGGACGCCGGGTTGAGGTTGAGACGACGATCCTCCCTCCCCATTTCCCCAACGTTGGGGTTCATGGGTTGAGAGTGAGGCGAAGGACAAGGCACCTGACGGTGGAGCAGCATCCCACCCTAAATGCCCCTTTGGGGTCCATTTAGGTCGAGACACCCCAGGTAGAGCCTCTGGTGCAGCAGCTTAGATCTGCTACATGCACCCTGGAGTCATCAGCCCTGCTGACAAACTCCTTTTCACTTTCGGCTGCGGCGTGCCTGCCGCAGCAATCCAGGGTACACAGCTTGCTGTGTACTCCTGAGGGGTCGGGGGACCAGCACTGGGGGCAGCCAGCACTGGCAGGGACACAGCTTGCCTGTGTCCCTGCAGCAGCCAGCACTAAGGGCTGCATTTATTGGTGGAGCAGAGGACCCAGCACTCTGGGTCCTCTGCAGGGGCCCACACTAACCCACCGCTGCCTGCCCCGGGGGTCCGGTGGGGTCCAGACCAGTTCCGGACCCCCTCCCGGACTTCCGCGCCGCTCTGGAGCCTCTTTGCGGCCGCACAGAGCTAATTTAGGCCGCCGCCTTCGGCACGCCCCCCGGATGACGAGGATGACGCGGCCAGCGTCATAGCAGGGGGCGGACCGCGTCTCCTGAGCGCGATTTCACTGCAAAATCGCGCGGTTTTGCAGCGCTCCGCCCCCCTTCTTCCTCCTCTCTCCACATCCCGGACGCCATTACATGCCTCGTGGTGGAGGCAGAGCGGCACCAACAGCACAGCAGCTGCACAGTCTCCGGGGGGCACAGACAGACGCTGGACACTGGTCGCTGGTGGCACACAGGTGGTGGTAAGTTGCCAGCAGAGGTCTTCTATCTCCTCTGCTGGAACTCTTCTCTCCAGGGCACCCCTGCACAGCACTATTCTCTCCAGGGCACCCCTGCACAGCACTATTCTCTCCAGGGCACCCCTGCGCAGCACTATTCTCTCCAGGGCACCCCTGCGCAGCACTATTCTCTCCAGGGCACCCCTGCACAGGCTCCTGTATATACCACTATGCCGGGCTCAAGGAACAAGACGACTAGGGCCCACACAGCCTACTATTCCTTATGCACAGCATGTCAGAAGCCTCTACCCAGTAGACATACGTCCCCGCACTGTCGGGACTGCGCCCAGACAACGGTGCCGGTGTCCCCAGCCGTTACGGATGCGTCATCTGCCATGCCGGAATGGGCCACTTTTTTGTCCCAATCCATCTCACAATCCATGGCACAATCCATGGACAGGCTATCCTCTACATTGCTTTCAGCTATGCAGAGTCACGCTTCACCCCAGACCGCTGCTCAACAAAGCTGACACTCGGAACGCGGCCGCACTGAACTAAGGTCCACCTCTAGGGCAGGACGGAAACGACCACATAGGTCAGGCTCTCCAGGGCCTGCACGGTCTCCAGGGCCTACTCATACTTCACAGTCATCTCCAAGGGAAAGTCGCCGTGCCTCCAGGTCGCCAGAACCGTCCCCTGATAGGGAGGGTCACAGAAGGTCCAGGTCACCCCCTCCTAGAGAAGACCGCAGCGATACGCAGGAGTCCGAAGGACTCTGCGACTCCAGCTCAGATCTGGATCCAGATGGGTCTCTAGACCTAACTCAGCCAGACACTGATGTATTGGTTGAGGACGTAATCACCTCCATCAACCAGGTGCTGAAGATATCTGAACCTCCGCCAGATGCCCCAGAGCATGAGATCGCTTTCCAGAGGATTAAGAGGCCCCCTAAATATTTCTCCGATCACCCCGAGTTCAGGGCGATTCTCAAAAACCATCGCTCACACCCGGAGAAGAGATTCGGCAACCGTAAGGCACTGGAGAGGCGTTACCCCTTCTTGCAAGAGGTAACACAGACCTGGGCAGATACGCCTGTAGTGGACCCTCCGGTATCCAGACTCGCAACACAGACGCTTCTTTCCCTGCCTGATAGCTCCTCCATAAAGGATGCGACGGACCGTCAGGTGGAACATATGGCCCGATCAATTTTCGAGGCCACAGGGTCCTCCCTGGCCCCGACATTCGCTATTGTGTGGGCAGCAAAGGCTATCATGGCCTGGACAACCAACTTACATGCTGGTCTCCGTTCAGTTAACTCCGAGCTCGCTGACCAGGCGGTTCAAGCGTCAGTCGTGGCTGACTATATTTTACACGCAGCTATCGATTCCGCAAATTGTGCGGCAGTGGCTGCGTCAAACGCCATCATCATCAGGCGTGCTCTCTGGCTGCGGGAATGGAAGGCGGATGCAGTCTCAAAGAAGTCGCTTACCCACCTTCCATTTTTCAGCGGACGTCTCTTTGGTGAAGAGCTTGATAAATTAATATCCAATGCCACAGGAGGGAAGAGTACTTCCCTACCTCAACAAAAACCGAAACGCACCTATAACCGCCATAACCAGACACGATTCCGTTCCTTTCGGAATTCGTCTGGCTGGTCCGTTTCCCGCCCAGCGCAGACCCGTAGTCGTTCGCCGCGCAGGGAAGGTCCGAGGACTTCGCAAAGGACGAACAAAACCTGGCAGTCTAGATCTGGCCAAAGCAAGTCCAAAGGACCCAAATCCCACAAATTCTCATCTTCATGACTCCTTATTTCCGGACAACGCCCCGCCAGTGGGCGGACGACTTTCCCACTTTCATCAAGTTTGGCTACCTATTATAAAAGACAGGTGGATCAGGGAACTGGTGTCGTCAGGTTACAAGATAGAGTTCATCTCCATCCCACCAAATCGATTTTTTCTTTCCGTACCTCCAAGGCTACCGTCCAAGGCTCGCGCCTTCTCCAAGGCGATCAGGTCACTTATCCAAGCCGGAGTGATTGTTCCGGTCCCACGGACCGAACGTTTTCAGGGGTTCTATTCCAACCTGTTCGTGGTCCCCAAAAAAGGGGGCAGTGTAAGACCTATTCTAGATCTCAAACAGCTAAACAAGTACGTGAGGGTACGACAATTTCGCATTGAGTCTCTCCGATCCATCATATCATCCATGGAAGAAGGAGAATTTCTCGCCTCCATAGATATTCAGGATGCTTACCTGCATATTCCTATCGCCCCTGCCCACCAAAGGTTCCTCAGATTCGCAATCGGTCAGGCTCATTATCAGTTTGTGGCTTTCCCATTTGGACTCGCCACGGCTCCCAGAGTCTTTACCAAAGTCATGGCGGCTGCCATGACTATATTACACTCCAGAGGCGTAGTCGTCATCCCATACTTGGACGATCTACTTATCAAGGCTCCCACCTTCAAGGACTGCGAACTCAGTGTCACCATCACGGTAGACACACTAAGTCGCCTGGGCTGGTTGGTCAACCTAAAAAAGTTGTCCCCAATCCCAAGTCAGTCCCTCACTTTTCTGGGCATGGAATTTCACACTTCCAGGGGCTGGTGCTCCTCCCCAAGGAGAAGGCACATGCTATCCAGATGGGAGTTCGCGCCCTTCTTCACCCAGCACCTCGATCCCTTCGTTTTGCCATGCGAGTTCTGGGCAGGATGGTTGCCGCGATAGAAGCAGTCCCCTTTGCCCAGCTACACCTCCGGCCTCTCCAATTGGCCATACTCAAGTCCTGGGACAAGAGTCCTTTTTCCCTGGACAGGATGTTCCGCATATCCTCGACAGTCAATCAATCCCTACACTGGTGGCTCCGTCCAGTATCTCTCTCCAAGGGGAGATCGTTCATCCCAGGCCACTGGAAGATTCTAACAACCGATGCCAGTCTCACAGGATGGGGCGCGGTGTACCGACACCACAGAGCGCAGGGGAAGTGGTCTCCATTGGAAGCCACCATGCCCATCAACGTCCTGGAGATTCGAGCCATCTTCCTGGCACTGCGGGCTTTCCAACGTCTCCTAGTGAACTCTCACGTCAGGATACAATCCGACAATGCCACGGCCGTGGCTTATGTAAATCACCAGGGCGGAACCCGCAGTGTCCAGGCGATGCGGGAGGTATCGCACATCCTGCAATGGGCGGAATCCACGGGATCGACCCTGTCCGCCGTACACATCCCAGGAGTAGACAACTGGGAAGCAGACTTTCTCAGTCGCCAAGGCATAGACTCAGGAGAGTGGTCCCTGCATCCCGAGGTCTTTCGGCAAATTTGTCATCGCTGGGGGACTCCGGACGTGGATCTGATGGCATCACATCTCAATGCCAAGGTTCCCAACTTCATGGCCAGATCACACGACCCCCGGTCTCTCGGAGCGGATGCCCTAGTTCAGGACTGGACTCAATTTCAACTCCTGTACATCTTCCCACCACTGCCTCTAATCCCCAGAGTAGTGCGCAAAATAAAACAGGAAGGGATTCCGGTCATCCTTATCGCCCCAGACTGGCCCAGACGCGCGTGGTATGCCGACGTCGTCCAACTCACGGCAGACGCCCCCTGGCGCCTCCCAGATCGGCCAGACCTCCTATCTCAGGGTCCGTTCTGCCACCAGAATTCACAGGCCTTGAATTTGACGGCGTGGCCCTTGAATCCTGGATTCTAACTCAAGCAGGGCTCTCACAGGATGTAATTCGCACTATGATTAGTGCGAGGAAACCTGCCTCTGCCAGAATTTACTACCGCACCTGGAAAGCCTTTTTTGCCTGGTGTGTATCTCGTGATCAGAATCCGTTTCCCTACTCGCTGCCTAGAATTCTTGGCTTCCTACAATCAGGTCTGGAGGCCAGACTGTCCCTGGGCTCTCTTAAGAGCCAGGTCTCGGCCCTCTCCGTTCTTTTCCAGCGGAGACTTGCCCTAAAACCTCAAATCAAAACTTTTCTTCAAGGGGTTTCCCGTTTGGTTCCCCCCTACAGACGACCGCTGGATGCGTGGGATCTAAACTTGGTGCTGACGGCATTGCAAGAACCGCCTTTTGAGCCTCTCAAAGAGATTCCTCTCCGCCTTCTATCCCAGAAGGTGGTGTTTCTAGTGGCTATCACCTCCCTTCGGAGGGTGTCCGAGCTCACAGCGATCTCATGCAGGCCTCCATTCCTAGCCTTTCACCAGGATAAGGTAGTTCTCCGTACTGGTTCCTTCTTTTCTTCCGAAGGTGGTTTCCTCTTTCCACATCAATGAGGAACTATCTTTACCGTCCTTTGTCCTGCTCCGGTTCATAGGTTTGAGAAGGCTCTGCATACGCTGGACCTTGTAAGGGCTTTGCGCATTTATGTCTCTAGAACAGCCCCCTTTAGGAAGTCGGACTCTCTTTTCCTTCTTCCTGAAGGCAGCCGCAAGGGCTTCTCAGCCTCAAAGGCCACGCTTGCCACATGGATCAGAGCCACAATTCAGGATGCCTACAGGCTCAAAAACTCGCCTCTTCCGGCCGGTATCAGAGCGCATTCTACCCGTGCGGTGGGGGCATCCTGGGCTATTCGGCATCAGGCTTCTGCCCAACAAGAGTGTAAAGCAGCCACCTGGACTAGCTTGCACACATTCACCAAATATTACATGGTCCATACCCAGTCTTCTGCGGATGCGAGCCTGGGTAGACGCGTCCTGCAGGCGGCAGTTGCCCACCTGTAGGATACTGTCTTTATACAACACTCGTTCCATTGCTTTTCCCACCCAGGGACTGCTTTGGGACGTCCCACGGTCTGTGTCCCCCAATGAGGCGAAGGAGAAAAGGAGATTTTTGTGTACTCACCGTAAAATCCTTTTCTCTTAGCCTCTAATTGGGGGACACAGCTCCCTCCCTGTTGGCCGTTGCGGCCCGTTTTGAGTTTTCTTGTTGTTTGAACTCGTGCATAGTTGCCTTCTTGCAGGCATGGTTTTTTGGATGTTATCACTGGTACGTAAATCCTCCTACTGCTTTAGCACAAACTGGTCAGGACAGTGCCTGTCCAGGGGTGTATGCTGCAGAGGAGGAGCCACGGTTAATCTTTTTCAGATTCTGCCTAGTGTCGCCTCCTAGTGGACAGCAGCATAACACCCACGGTCTGTGTCCCCCAATTAGAGGCTAAGAAAGAAGGATTTTACGGTGAGTACACAAAAATCTCCTTTTTTCAGGTAGACTATTGCAGCATAATATGCAGATAGGACACAAAATAAGATACAAATAAAATTCAACAAATTACCTTCATGTATTGCATATCGTGGTGGACAAAATCAGTTTTCTATATATATACTTCACAAAATACTATTCTGAATACTGATTGAGTTCTCAGGTTTTAATTGGTTCACTGATTTTGTGTATCTTGCATACAACTGTGTATCTTTGTATTTTATACATGCTGTGATAAAGAGTACTTTGTACTTGAAATGTGTCTGCTGTGAGGAGGTTTTGCACTTTTTAAAACAATTTAATAAAGCTCAAGAGTTACCGAAAAGATTGTGCCTCATCATAGTTGCCTCACCTGACCTACTCCATGATTGCTGAAGCATACCAGTTGGCAACTCGCACCTTTCGGAAACACTCCCCATACTCGCTACTGAAGCTAGAACATGGAAGAAGCTCTCCCAAAAAAATCTTCTTGTATTACGAAAATACTATGTACGGTTTAGAAACATAACCACCGAGTGTGTAATTTACCACTGTACCTCCTCTGCTGCCTGCTTAGAGCCAAGATCAGCCTCATCCTTGTGTGCAGAAGGAGCTTGAGACCTGCATGCCAGCTGGTACTTGTACTTCCTGAGAGTGTGAGCATAATCTCCCATGGAGCGGCTATAATTCCAGAAGGTTGGGCTATTTGATGTCGAGCTGGATTCCGGACTCCCTAAATTTCCGTTCAGAAAGAGTATTGAAGAAACATCAGACAAAATTCTCATAGAACAAACACCAGTTCTTGTCTAGTCAGATACAGAGTGCCATATGCATCAAACGCATAATAAAGAGAGAGCGCATATAGAATAAGTGCCCCACTGCACCAGATTATGCTTAATTTTACAAATCAGCATTCATTAAATAAACTGTTTATTAGGTCATGCTATGTAGAAAAGGAAACAGTTTTGACAAAAGGAAGAGAGAATTCACACTGATGTAAAGAATAAGTTTACAATAGCTTTACTCCCAAGGTTTATATACCTATCTGTATTATGGAAGAAGGAAGAATATGCTGAAAACCTTAACAATACAGCGACTAACAAGATATATATTGTATATCTATACATAAATACATACACGCACACACATACTGTACATAACATACAAAATGTTTGGGGTATTTGGCTTTCAAGTGAATTTGAAGGGAAACTTAAAAACAGGGATTTTTGTGTACTCACCGTAAAATCCTTTTAGCCTAGCTCATCATTGGGGGACACAGGACCATGGATGTATGCTTTTCTGCCACTAGGAGGCGACACTAAGTAGAGATAAAAATTAAGCCCCCTTTCCTGCAGTATACACCCGTACGTAGGAGTAGATATTCAGTTTAGTACTAAAGCAGTAGGTGAGCACGTTAATGTAATAGGGTACAAATAGTGTAAGGCAAGGTACTGTACAGACTATTGAAGAATAAGAGGGTGGGTGCTGTGTCCCACAATGATGAACTTGGAGAAAATGATTTTACGGTGAGTACACAAAAATCCCTGTTTCTCCTTCGCATCATTGGGGGACACAGGACCATGGGTCGTCCTAAAGCAGTCCCAGGGTGGGAATCGGTTGAATAGTTGCTTACAGGTGCGCGACCGCCACATGCAAGATTTTTCTGCCTAGGCTTGCATCTGCAGAGGCCTGGGTGTGAACGTTGTAGTGTTTGATGATGGTATGTAGGCTGGACCAGGTCGCAGCCTTGCAAACCTGAGTTGCAGAGTCTTTTTGACGAATGGCCCATGAGGCGCACACTGAGTTGAATTAGCTTTGATCCCTGCTGTAGTTGGCATGCCTTTAACACGGTAGGACTCTTGGATTGCAGAGCGGATCCATCTTGCCAAAGTGGACTTAGACGCAGCCATCCCCTTTCTAAAGTCCCTCGGGAATGACTAACAGCATTTCTGAAGGTGTTCGGGAGATGTAGTGTCTGAGGGCCCTTACTAGGTTCAGGGTATGTAGCTGCTTATCGAAGCGGTGTACCGGAGTCGGGCAAAAGGACGGAAGACCAATGTCTTCATTAAGGTGGAAATGAGACACCACCTTGGGCAAGAAGGACGGACAACTACCATATCCTTGTGAAAGAATAGGTAGGGCGGCCAGTTCGGACACTCACCTGATTGATGTGATTGCGACTAAGACAACGGCTTTCAATGAGAGATGGGATAACGGTACTTCTTTCAGAGGTTTGAACAGGGGCTCCTGGAGGGTGCCCAGAACTAGGTTTAGGTCCCAGACGGCCACTGGTGTCTTGTAGGGGGCAGAGTGTGCGAAACCCCCTGGATGAAGGTCTTGACCTGTGGCTTGGACACAATCCTGCGTTGGAGAAGGACACTTAAGGCTGAGATTTGGCCCTTGATAGAGCTGGGTGCTAAGCCAGAGTCAAGGCCATTCTGAAGGAACTCCAGGATTATGGGGATGGAAAAAAGGAGTGGATTATGGTTGCTGTCCTCGCACCACCGGAAAAATGATTTCCAGTTGTGGTGGTAGATGCGCAAGGACGTTGGTTTTCGGGCATTGACCATGGTGGTTATGACCTCTGGTGTAAACCCTGTTTGGGTCAGGATTCAGGATTCAATAGCCACGCCGTTAAAGACAGGGCTCCTGAGTTCTGGTGGCAAAAGGGGCCCTGGGATAGAAGGTCCGCTCGGTTTGGGAGTGGCCAGAGCGCGTCGGAGCTGCGTACCATGGTTGTAGTGGCCAGTCTGGGGCGATTAGTATCACTTGAGCTCTTTCCACTTTGATCTTTCTTATCATTCGCGAGATCAGCGGGAGTGGGGGAAAGATGTATGGGAGTTGGAATTGGCACCAGGGAAGGACCAGCGAGTTAACTCCTAGGGCAAGCGGGTCCCGGCTACAAAGACCGGGACTTTGGCGATCATTCTTGACGCCATGAGGTCTACGTCAGGGGTTTCCCCAGCGCCGACAGATCTGTAGAAAGACTTCCGGATGTAGAGACCATTCTCCTGAGGCCAGTCCCTGGCAGCTTAGGAAGTCTACTGCCCAGTTATCCACTCCTGGGATGTGGACTGCTGATATGACTGACCGGGTGCTTTCGGTCCAGTGTAGAATGTGTTCCGCTTTGCGGATTTGCTGCATGTGCCGTCCTGATGATTGATGTACGCCAGTGCCGTAGCATTGTCTGATTGGATGCGAATGGGACGACCGGCCAGGAGGTGGTGAAAGTGTTTAAGTGCTAGGCGGATCGCTCGCAGCTCCAGAATGTTGATTGGGAGGTGTGACTCCTGGGACGTCGAGCTGCCTTGGGCCATGTGTTGGCAGTAGACGGCCCCCCAGCCGAGTAGGCTGGCATCGGTGGTTAACCACTGGATTGGGAGGAAGGGTTTTCCCTGAATGAGTGATGATATCTGTGTCCACCATCTGAGTGCTTTTTTGACCTGCGTGGATAAGCGGTGCTTACAGTCGAGACTGAAGAGACTTTTGTCCCAAGCCAAGAGGAGGGAGAGCTGTAGGGGTCGGAAGTGTAGCTGAGCGAAGGGGACTGCTTCCATCTTTCCTAGGACCCCCATGCCGAAACAGATGGACTGGGGTGGACGGCTGCGAAGTGTGCACTCCCTTGTGGATTGCCATGGCCTTGTCTTGGAGGTGTATGATCAGCCCTCTTGCGGTGTCTAGAGTTATCCCTAAAAAGTTTATTGTCTGGGCCGGCATTGAGGATGATTTTTATAGGTTTATGAGCCATCCTAGGTGGGAGAGTGTGTCCGTTGTTATTTGGACGCTATCGAGGCATGCTTGGAAGGATGGCCCTTTGATTAGCAGGCCGTCTAGGTACGGGAGGATGACCACTGCCCACGAGTGGACAATAGTCAGGATGGCCGCCATGACCTTTGTGAAGACTCTGGGTGCGGTTGTGAAGCCGAAAAGGCAGAGGCGACAAATTGAAAGTGGTGTTTTTGAACAGCGACCTGCAGGTAGTTTTGGTGGGGAGGGAAAATGGGGATGTGGAAGTATGCGTCTTGTATGCCGATGGTCCCTAGGAACGTTCCTTTTTCTAAAGATGTGATTACTGAGTGGAGGGATTCCATTCTGAATTGTCGGACCTTGACGAACTTGTTGAGAAGTTTGAGGTCTAGGATGGGGCGACTGTTCCGTCTTTTTTTCGGGATGACGAACAGGTTTGAGTAGTAACCTTTGAACTGTTCGGTTTTTGGTACTGGTTTTATGACCCCAGTTCTTAGTAGTGATTTGATGGCCTCAAAGAACGGTTGAGCGTTTGTTTTCAGGGGCCGTGAGAGGAAAAAGCAATTTGGGGCCGGGATGCTAATTCTATTTTGTAGCCTGACGACCCCAGTTATCTGATCCAATTGTCGTGCACTTCAGCGGAATAGCTGGAGACGTCCTAAGGCTTCAAAGACCGAGCGTGTTAGATTGTCTAATTGGAGTCTTTGATAGATGAGCTGTCGGAGAATGGTTTTGTTAGCTAGACTCGACACTGGGGTGGGGGTGAGGGGGGTCAACGGCTGGCAACTCAGCCCATCTTTTATGATGGTCTGGCGCAAAGGGGTATTTTGCTTCAATGGCTTTACAAGTTGCGAAGCGCTTGTCTGGCCGATCCCAGTGTCGCTGGATTAGATCGTTAAAATCCTCGTGATTAGAGAAGCATCGACTACAACGTTTCGCCGTTGTGAACGAGACTGTGCGCTCTGGGGTGGTGACGTGGTAGTTATTGACGTTTAGTGTCTTATTAACAGCTTCAAGGAGGCTGTTAATCATTGCCTGGGTGTCCGTGGTCTCAGTTTCGTGGGGTCCATCTGGTTCTCATAGTTCCCCCTCGGAGAGTGATTCAGACTGGTTACGGGGAGAAGAGGAGCAAGACGTGTTACTTAGGGGTGACGTGGCAGGAGAGCGTCCCTGGGACGGGCTGGCACGAGTGTCTTCTGGTTGGCAGGGGGGCCGTAGACTGGGGATGTTCCCTGCTGGAGTGTGAGCGGTGACGTTTGTTGTCACTGGCTGCGTGAGGACCAGGACTGGACTGCAGCATTTGGACTATGGAGTCCAGCTGTTGCGACAGTGCCAAGGCCCCATGGAGGGATGTCAGACGCACTGGGTGCTGCGTCAGTGATAGTCTCAGTGGAGCATTCAGGTTCGCAGTCCTTGCAAAATTGGGAAGCGTGTTTGCGTGGGAGCGCAGTCTGGCAGTTAGTGCATGATGCCTTGCTCCCTGCGTTGTTCTTGTTTTTATCTTTGGGGGTTTGGGATCTGCCATAGATTACTGTTAACAATGGTACTGCAGTGTACTAAGCGGGTTGCTATGAGGGCAAACAAGCCGACACTAGACAGGGGATGGTGGTCTGCAGAGAAGAGGGTCTCTTAATGGAACTTACCCGGATCCTGTGTCCCCTTTGTCGTGCAGTCTGGTGTAGTGCTAAGATCCTTTCTCTTCAGAGGCACGGGAAGAAAAGACTGGAGTGGATGTGTCCTGAGGTAGTGTGTGGGCTTTGTGCGGCCCCCCCTTGCTGGATGAGGAGGGAGGAGCCCACCCCAACTCAGGACATACCCACTCCAGGGGAGGTGCAGGCAGGTACGATCCGCAGGTATTTTGTGTAGGTTTTGTGTGTGTGGGGCTGCAGCTGTGCTGCACAAAGTCCTTTGTTTGAATTTTTGCGCTGGTTTGGGGGCGTGTTATGTGGCCGTGCCCATATGGCTGCTGCCGGTTGGGGGCGTGTGCCGATATCGGCCCCTTTTGTCCACGTCATGTCGGGGGGCGTGTTGTGGGGCTGTGAGTGACATGCTCAGCGCCCAATCACGGCTAGGCGTAACTGGCCGCATCATCGCACACGCACCTTTGACACAGGGCGGTAACGTGACGGGTGGCCAATCACCGCCGAGGTGGGCGGCGCTCTGCTGCAGGCCCTGACCAGGGCCTAAAGTATTGTGGGCTCCCGGGAGCAGCGCAAAGTGCCTTTGGCCACGGTGGACAGTGGCGGTGTGGTGGTCTTGGTGGGTGCTTCGGCCCAATGTCCTGGACACTCACCCTGAACTTACCGGCGGTGTGCGTTCTGGCATGGAGCTGCCGTGGCTGGAGGGAGTAATGATGTTGCCCCGAGGTTGGAGAAGATGCTGCAGCTGCTGCTGCACAGAATCCCTTGGGGATGGATCGGTGCGCTGTGGCTGGCGGCCTCAATCACCTGCTCCTTTGTTGGAGGTGAGAGGTGCTGCACATGTGATCCTTGCGTCCCCCTGTCCTGCAAGAGGATGCAATGAGCATGCACAGTGGTTGGCTGCAGGGTCTGGGGCAGGGAGAGCGGAGCCCTTTATGGGGATCCGTTGTCCCTCCATGTTATGCGCTGCCTTGGGGTCCCCCATGCTTTAAGAAGAGCGGTGCCACTGGTGCCAAATAAAGGTAAAAGAATTAATGGTTCCCAAAAAAAAAAAAAAAAAGAAAAATAGATTAACAGAGTAAATGTGGTTTGAGTTACAGAGCACATGAGCCTCCTTGTGACACTAAGCTAAAACTGAATACCTACGCCTACGTACGGGTGTATACTGCAGGAAGGATGGCTTAACTTTTTTCTCTACTTCGTGTCGCCTCCTAGTGGCAGAAAAGCATACACCCATGGTCCTGTGTCCGCCAATGATGTGAAGGAGAAGTTCACGTTACAGTGATATCTTATCATGAAAGTATGTCATTTAAGTAGAAGCATGCAATGGCGATGTCTTTATCTCTAGCAATTTATTGAAACAAAAGCAAACAATAGTGGTGGATATACCCCAACACAAAATGTCAATGTCTCAATAACTTGTCATGTGACCTGGAGCACCAATTATTGCTTGACAATGACGTCTCATGCTGTTAAGAATTGGAGTTATTGACTGCAGAAGCGGCATCCCAGTCTTCTTAAAGGGCAGCCCTTAGGTCTTTGAGGTTTGGGGTACAAAGTTACAAGCTTCTACATTTCTATGGAGTTCAGGTCTAGTGACAGTGCAGGGCACTGCATTTGAGGTACACAGTCCCTATCAGCAGTTTCCAATTGATGCACCTTTGATGATCTGGAGTATGACGAGATTAATGATGTTTTTCAAATAGTAGGTGCTTGTCACTACCATTCAGAAAGTGTAAAGCAGTTCTATATTGCCTAGACACCTGCCCACACTAACACCACCACCAAAGGCTTGTGACAACAGTGGCTGATGCATAGCACTCCCCTTCTCTCTTTTTTGCCCCCCCCTTGACGCCTACAAGATTGGCTGCCAACATTTCTGCTCAGCATGAATGGACTTTCATCAATGATCAAAACTTAGGCCCACTGGTTCGTCATCCAGCGTAGATTCTCCCTATGCCTGTTGGTGCAGTCAGGTATCCTTTCAGGTCATCTAGCATGTAGAGCACACTAATGTAAATGGTTTTGAATGGTCTGATGTGACACTTCGGTGCCTCTTACCTCCCTTAAATGTGCCTGTAGTTGTGTGGCTTCATCATCTGGTTCCACAGGGCATTAATCACAATGAAGTGGTCATCAATGTAGGTTGTGGCCAAAGGATGCCCACTTCTATACCTTTCTGTGACTCTTCCAGTCTCTATCTCTGTGCAACCTGCTGATGACACACTGCCAAACTCTAAGCTCAGTGGCCACTTCTGCCTGAGAACATCCTGCTTTAACAGAACATGCAGCAAAGTATTGCTGATCAGTCGTCTTGGTCTCACGATATCAAAATGAGGAGGACTGTTAAAATACCAATTCTAATTGCACCACAAAATGTATTGGACGATTCGTGGATCAAACACCTGCTGTGAATTTTTCCATTAAGCTCCTAGTCAGAGAACAGCAAGTTGTGCAAAAAGTACTGAAACATTAAACAGTTGGACATCAGCATTCAAAAGTGTATAGAAAGTCACATTAAGGTCACCTGAAAGGTTTAAGCATGCATTTTAGGGTCATCCTGCAATTACTCAGATGCCTCTGCTCTATGCCAGTCATTGCACTGGCTGCCTGTACACCACAGGACCCAATTCAAATTGCTTGTTATCACCCACAAGCCTCTTCACGGAGCAGCAACTCCCTAAATCTCCTCCCTCATCTCTGTATCACCCCACCCGTTCTCTATGTTCTACAAATGACCTTCGACCAACATCCCCACTAATCCGATCCTGCCACTACGGGTTCCAAGACTTCTCCAGAGCTGCACCAATTCTCTAAAATGCTCTACCTCAAGAAATCAGGACTATCCACAACTTGCATAGCTTCAGACGCTCCCTTAAAACACATCTTTTTAAAGTGACCTATCATGCTCCCTAATAGAAATCCTTAGAGAATGAGCTATATACAGTACCATCTCTATGGACATAATCTCTTCTTCAAACTCCACCAAACCCAAAAGCTCTACACAGATGTCTGGTGACCTTTCATGTAACTTTATTTCTATCCCCCTCTTCCTCAACATGTCTGGACCATCACTGTAATAAGCCCCTGTACCTTGTGTAACCCCAATCCCATTGCAGATTGTAAACTCTTTTGAGCAGGGTCACCTTTATTTTTTCTTTCATTATTTTATTGTACTTTTTACATTGATTATATGCTTATTGTATCTAATTACTGTACTGTATTTTTTACATTGTTTCTCTGCTTTATTTTTTACACTGTCTCTGCTTTAAGTATTGTACTTTCACATTGATTCTCTACTTTACTTACTGTATTGAATATTTTGTTACCTATGACCGCTCGTAAACAATCCACACCACTGTATTGTAAAGCGCTGTGGAGTATGTTGGCACTACATAAAGATTATTATTTCATTAGAAAGCCAAAAATCCCTTACTTGAGTTATATACATACGCGGACACACACGCACACGTTTTTTCCCTTTGGAAATTTAAATCACTATGAAGTTTCTGCAAGAAAGCTCATACCCAGCTGAGAACGCTGTTGCTTTTCTTCTTCACTACGGATGAATGTATCCAATAATTTTAGATCGGTCATGCAGTCATCCTTTCCAGCGGGGGAACTGTAAGCAAATGGTGATGAGCGATACCGAGATCTCAAGCCACTGTTTTCCAGTGGACCAAGACTGCTGGGGTATGCAGATGATCCTGGTGAAGGACTAAAGTTTTGCATCTGGAAGGAGACAGAGATCGAAATATATTAAACTATGGAAAAGGACAGACCCAAATTCAGCAAGACTTCACTTACGAGAGGAGTGAACTTGCCACAAATCTTACTCTAGTTCCTGCTGGAGTAAGCTTTGTGGCATAATGAATGCTACCACTCGTTATGAATTTGAGAAGCAGCAAATGCTACACCCTTGTCCTTTTTTTGCTTATTTTGTCTGAGCTGGGAGAAAATAGTGTAAGGGCACCAAATATCGTAAAATTTCAGCACAACCATGAGTTGCACATAAGACTTTTCAAAGTTCTTAAGCCAGAATTCTGGCAAAAAAAACTAATAAAGCGAGTCCTCAACTTTTGTTTATCACTTTTTCAGTGCAAACATAATAATAGGAGTACGTGTTCTTGGCAAAGAACGGAGGATTCTTTAGCCAGGAGTCAGAATCGGGGTTTTTGAAATGTGTTGAAAGAACAACACGATCCCTAGGTTTAGGTCTGAATGGTTCTAAAAATGTGCAGAATATAAAAAAAAAAAAAATAAAATCGTCTTTAAAGAAGAGCACTGGAACGCAATAGTGGAATATTTTAAAATTATTGCTACTTTACTATTTATTTAAATTGTACCTGCCACCAGATTTGTGTGTTTTAAACGAAAAGTGCCACCTTCAGCAGCACCTATGCTGCATTCTAAGAAGGCGGCTATTAGGCCCTCACTGTCCCTGCACACCAAATACATAAGTTTTAAACACTTCCTGCTCTGTATTATAATTACCTGTGCCCGGTCTGAGGTGTTTGATTGCAGCTCCATCCATACCGCCTTTCTTCGCCGTCCATTCCAAATTGCTCCCCTGCGCAGAGGCTTCTCCGGATTGCTGAGGCGCACTGTGTGCTTGCACACACCTTAGTGGCTTGCTTAAGCACAGTAGTTTTAGATTCTGCCCTCAGTAAGGCAAACCACAGTACGCAGGTGCAATCCAGAGAAGTTTCTGAGCAGGCGCGCAATTTGAGTATCACGCAGAAAAGGAGGCTGTCGGATGGCGAGGATAGGCGGGACGGACAGAGGATACAATCAAGCTTATCGGACCGAAAACATGCAATTATAATACAGGACGAGAAGTTTTTAAAATGTATTTAGTAAGTGTACGCTTTTAGTTTTAAACACCCAAATCTGGTGACAGACAGGGCTGTGAAGTCTGAGTCTGAGTCGTAGCCTATTTTGGCGGAGTCGGAAGAAAATGGACTGACTCAGACTCCTAAAATATATAATACATTGGGTACTTCAATAGTAGTTCAATGCAAAATATGCTGAATATTATTGTTATGAATTATGTGCTAAATACCGTATCTTGATTATTGTATCATAATAATGATGAAAGCTTGATGCTCACACTGTATTACAATAAATTTATCACTTAAACATGAGCCGAAAATGAAGGAGTCGGAGTCCGGGAAATTCAAGAGTCGGTGGTTTGACGTACCGACTCTACAGCCCTGGTGACAGATTCAATTCACTTTATTGGCAAAATAAGGACCCTTGTCACCTACATCTGTTAAAGAGACATAAATATCAGCCAGCCTTCTTCACACAAAACTCCAGGAATGAGCTGACACAGGAAACACAACCAGAAAAGGATCTTGTGGACCTGGCACCAGAGCTTGTACATAAATATCAGTGCATATTTCAGACCTGAATTATAATAAGGTGGACACCTTTTTTATGTTATTCTTTTGTACATGTAAAATTAAGCAAACTGCAACTGTCTACTGTAGTGTATAAAGAGAAACATTCGTTTTTATAGCTTAAAACTGGAAACCATTACAGATTATGGCCAACTCACATAAGTGCACGGACCAGGTGGAGTTCAGAAATATTTGGACATTGGCACTGTTTTGGTATTGTAGCTGTCTATTAAACATATTCAAGATACAGTTACAGTATAATCAAAATGGGTTTAAGGGGAAGACTCAAATTAAAATTGAGAGTATTTACATCCTAGTTAGAGGAATGGTTTAGGAAATACAGCTTTTTAAGGTCTCAGTCACATGTAATTATTATTAAGTGTTTTATTAATATTTGTATGCCAAAACCAGGAGTGTCTCCAAATCACAGAAAAGGTGTCAAACTTTCATCTATAGGTTTTTCTCTGTAAATTCCATTCCTGGTTTTGGCATACACTCACTAATACAAAAATACTGATGTGTTAATCCATCATTAATTGAGCAGATAACATTGGTCTGGAGCCGATTCAATGTGTGGCATTTCCATTTGGAAGCTGTTGCTGTGAAGCCACCACATGCGGTCAATGGAGCTTTCAATGGAAGAGAAACAGATCATTTTTAGCTGAAAAAAAGAAGAATCCATCAGAGAGATAGTAGACATGTTGGGTGTGGCCACATCTATAGCTTAGTACATTCTGCGAAAGACAGCAGTGGAAAGCTTGAGAACTCAAAACACGTGGACAATCATGGAAGACAACAGTGGTGGATGATCACAGAATCCTTTCCCCTTCACAACATCCACCCAAGTACCTCCCCCTCCTACTGTATCCCCACCCGCCCTTCATAGCCTATGAGCCCTCGCGGACAGGATCTTCTTCCCTATTGTACAGTGTTGGCCAAAAGTATTGACACCCCTGCCATTCTGTCAGATAATACTCAGTTTCTTCTTGAAAATGATTGCAATCACAAATTCTTTGGTATTATTATCTTCATTTTGTCTTCAATGAAAAAAAACACAAAAATAATTGTCCTAAAGCCAAATTGGATATAATTCCACACCAAACATAAAAAAGTGGGTGGACAAAAGTATTGAAACCCTTAGAAAAATCATGTGATGCTTCTCTAATTTGTGTAATTAACAGCACCTGTAACTTACCTGTGGCACCTAACAGGTGTTGGCAATAACTAAATCACACTTGCAGCCAGTTGACATGGATTAAAATTGACTCAACCTCTGTCCTGTGTCCTTGTGTGCACCACATTGAGCATGGAGAAAAGAAAGACGACCAAAAAACTGTCTGAGGACTTGAGAAACCAAATTGTGAGGAAGCATGAGCAATCTCAAGGCTACAAGTCCATCTCCAAAGACCTGAATGTTCCTGTGTCTACCGTGCGCAGTGTCATCAAGAAGTTTAAAGCCCATGGCACTGTGGCTAACTTCCTTAGATGTGGACGGAAAAGAAAAATTGACAAGAGATTTTATTATTATTATTATTATTATTTATTTATATAGCGCCATTGGGTTCCATGGCGCTTTACATGAGGATGAGGGAGACAAGAACAAGTACACTAAATCTAGGCGATCAGGACGTACAGGTACAGGAGGGGCAGGGACCCTGTCCACGAGGGCTCACAGTCTATGAGGGGTGGGTAAGGATACAGTAGGATGGGGGAATGTCATGTATGGGGCGTTCGCCTGGGTCTCATGGCAGGTTGTAGGCTTGACGGAACAGGTGAGTCTTCAGGTGACACTTGAAGTTACTCAGGGTAGGAGAGTGTCTGACGTGTTCGGGTAGGGAGTTCCAGAGTAAGGCAGATGCCCGGGAGAAGTCCTGGACTCGGTTGTGTGAAGAGGTGATGAGGGGGGAGCAGAGGAGGAGTTCTTGGGAGGAGCGGAGGTTGCGTGAGGGTAGGTATCGGGAGACCAGGTCGGAGATGTATGGTGGGGCCAGGTTGTGTATGGCTTTGTAGGTCATGGTTAGTGTTTTGAATTGGGATCTCTTGGAGACGGGGAGCCAGTGAAGGGCTTGGCAGAGGGGGGAGACAGGGGAGTAGCGGGAGGACATATAGATGAGTCGGGCAGCGGAGTTGAGGATAGACTGGAGAGGTGTGAGGGAGTTAGCCGGGAGGCCATTGAGAAGGAGGTTGCAGTAGTCAAGGCGGGAGATGATAAGAGCATGGATGAGTGTTTTAGCGGTGTCGTGGGTGAGGAAGGAGCGGATCCGTGAGATGTTCTTGAGCTGGAGCCGGAGGGATGTGGTGAGGGCCTCGATGTGGGGTTTGAAGGATAGGGAGGAGTCAAGGATTACCCCGAGGCACTTGGCTTGGGGGACTGGGGAGAGGGCGCAGTCGTTGATGCAGATGGATAGGTTGGGAGGTGGGGTGGAATTTCTTGGGGGGAAGACTATGAATTCAGTTTTGTCCATGTTGAGTTTAAGGAAGCGAGCAGAGAAGAAGGATGAGATGGCGGAAAGGCATTGAGGGATTTTCGAGAGTAGGGAGGTGATGTCAGGGCCGGACAGGTAGATTTGGGTGTCATCGGCGTAGAGGTGGTACTGGAGGCCATGGGACTCGATGAGTTGCCCTAGGCCGAGAGTGTAAATGGAGAAAAGTAGGGGTCCCAGGACGGAACCTTGGGGGACTCCGACAGAAAGGGGGTAGGGTGAGGAGGAGGTGTGGGAGTGGGAGACGCTGAAGGTCCGATCTGCTAGGTATGAGGAGATCCAGGAGAGGGCAAGGTGGGTGATGCCAAGGGATTCCAGGATCCGGAGAAGAAGGGAGTGGTCAACCGTGTCGAAGGCGGCAGACAGGTCAAGGAGTAGCAGGATGGAGTAGTGGTGTTTGTTCTTGGCGGTCAGTAGGTCGTTGGTGACTTTGGTCAGGGCTGTTTCGGTGGAATGGAGGGGTCGAAAGCCGGACTGTAGGCGGTCGAAGTGGGAGCACGAGGAGAGGTGAGAGGACAGTTCGGAGTGGACGTGTTGTTCAAGTAGCTTAGAGGCGAATGGGAGAAGAGATATGGGGCGATAGTTAGAGACAGAGGTAGGGTCAAGTGAGGGTTTTTTTAGGATGGGCGTGATTAGGGCGTGTTTGAAGGCCGAGGGGAAGGTACCAGTGCGAAGTGAAAGGTTAAAGAGGTGGGTGAGGGCTGGGATGAAAATGGAGGTGTGGTTGGGAATGAGGTGGGATGGGAGTGGGTCGTGGGCGCTGGTGGTGAGGTGTGATTTTGACAGGAGGGAGGAAAGTTGGTCTTCAGTTATGGGGGGGAAGTGGCTGATGGAGGAGGAGGGCAGTGTAGGTGGGAAGGGGAGTTGTGGGGATAGTGGACTGAAGCTGCTTCTGATCTTGTCGATCTTCTCCTTGAAGAAGGTCGCAAAGTCTTCAGCAGAGATGAGGGGAGAAGGGGGAGGAGCAGGTGGGCGAAGTAAGGAGTTGAAAGTTTTGAAGAGCTGTTTGGGGTTGCGGGACAGAGAGGTTATAAGGGATGAGAAGAACACTTGCTTGGCTGTAGCGAGTGCCGTCTTGAAGTCAGTGATGGATTGCTTGAACAGAGCAAAGTGCTCGGGGGTGTGAGACTTTTTCCATCTCCTCTCGGCGACTCTGGACGCCCGTCTCAGGTTTTTAGTGAGGGTGGTGTGCCAGGGTTGCCTGTTAATGCGTGGAGCATGGAGAGTGAGGGGGGCGGCTAGGTCGAGAGCGTTCATTATGGTGGTGTTGTATAGGGTGGTGGCAATGTCAATGTCGTCAGCGCAGAGTAGGTCGGTGAGAGGGAGGAGTGATTCAGAGAATAAAGGAAGATCAAGATCTTTTAGGTTTCGGCGAGGGTGATCAAGTTTGCGGAGAGGGGGTAGTGTGGCAGGGGAGGAGAGGGCGGAGAAGGTCAAGAGATGGTGGTCGGACAGTGTGAGTACTGAGGTTGTGAGGTTAGAGAGGGAGCAAAGGCGGGTAAAGATGAGGTCAAGCGTGTGGCCTTGTTCGTGGGTGGGAGAGGAGGACCATTGGGAGAGCCCTAGGGAAGTGGTCAAGGAAAGAAGGTTGGAGGCGGCTGGGCGGGGAGTGTCAATGGGGATATTGAAGTCGCCCATGATGATGGAGGGGATGTCAGTGGAGAGGAAGTGAAGTAGCCAGGTGGTGAAGTGGTCAAGGAAGGAGGCGGTGGGTCCGGGGGGGCGGTAGATGATGGCTATTTGGAGGTTGCAGGGGGAGAAGATTCGGACTGAGTGGGCTTCGAAGGAGGGGACAGTGACGGATGGGGGCTGGGGGATGGGGCTGAAGGTGCAGGAGTTGGACAGCAGTATGCCGACTCCACCGCCGTGCTTGCCAGAGGGACGGGGGGTGTGGGACAGGCTGAGGCCGCCGTAGGATAGTGCGGCAGGGGAGGCCGTGTCGGAGGGGGTGAGCCAGGTCTCGGTGAGGCCAAGGAATGACAGTTTCCTGGAGATAAAGAGATCATGGATGTCGGGGAGTTTGTTGCACACTGAGCGGGCATTCCAGAGTGCGCCGGGTAGAGCGGTAGGTGGGGCCTGGGTTGGGGGAATGGGTCTGATGTTGGTGGGGTTGCGAGAGCTAGTGGTCATGAGGTTGCGAGGGTTGGTGGTGGGTCGCGGGATGAAGGTTGTTGTGGGGATGTTGCGGGGGGGGCCAGGATTGGGGGAGATGTCACCGGCAAGGAGGAGGAGTAGGCCGAGGGTTAGCAGTGTGGGAGCATGAGAGCTTGCGAGGCGGGCGTGCTTGTTTGGTGATTGAGGATTGAAAGTGAATGAAAAGGTCGGTAAAGTGGGTGAGGTGGTTCGGCAGGATGGAGGGTGAGAGCAGTATTTTGTTGCTGGGAGGGGGGATAAGTGGGGGTAGTAGGAAGTGGAGAAGGATGGGAGTGAGAGTGAGGAGTAGCGGGAACATTGCATACGGAGAACAGGGAGTGAGTGTGGCAGCAGGGGTCAGTCCGGGGTGGGATGCCACCAAGGTATGAGCTATAGTCCAGGGGAGATGTGGATGGGGATGAGATCTAGCAGTCCTGGACAGGATGGTGGAGCCGAGGACAAGGTGGTGCAGCCAGTATGGGGAGAAATAGTAGTCAAGAGGAGGTCAGATGGCTGGGGAGGCAGGGTGGACTGATGACTAGTTCCTTACTTGTGGAA
The DNA here is from genome assembly GCA_033576535.1 of Allobates femoralis. Classification (NCBI taxonomy): domain Eukaryota; kingdom Metazoa; phylum Chordata; class Amphibia; order Anura; family Aromobatidae; genus Allobates; species Allobates femoralis. Next base: position 243,732,813 of record JARQOC010000004.1, read on the forward strand.
GGGATTGCAGGAGTTAATATGAAGTGAAGTAGTAAGGGTGGTAGAGATTAGAAGGGAAACATTGTGGGGGATTTATATTTCTTTACCTGCCAGTCCATTTCTAGTCTATTTCTAAGTATTGTACTTAGAAAATGTACTTTGAAAGATGTAGTTTGGAAGATGCATAGATCAGACTAAGTCTGGATCAGACTTATGCATCATCATATATCTGTAGCTGAATAGGATTCAGGTGTTGATTGCTGCCTGGGTGTGGATGGAGTGACTGGATGATGGGGGTTACACAGAGGTAATAAAACATGGGAAGGGGCTGGAGAACTATCTCTAGGTCATGCTACACTGATCATGAGGAATGGTGAAAAGCAGACACATGAAAGGTAAGAAAGTATCAACATATATAGATATTATAAGCACAGTATCTAAGCAGAGAGATTTGCAAAGCTGGATAGATGGGTGGAAGTTCACAGAGCGTACCTAACACACATTATAAGCACAGTATCTAAGCAGAGAGATTTGCAAAGCTGGATAGATGGGTGGAAGTTCACAGAGCGTACCTAACACACATTATAAGCACAGTATCTAAGCAGAGAGATTTGCAAAGCTGGATAGATGGGTGGAAGTTCACAGAGCGTACCTAACACACATTATAAGCACAGTATCTAAGCAGAGAGATTTGCAAAGCTGGATAGATGGGTGGAAGTTCACAGAGCGTACCTAACACACATTATAAGCACAGTATCTAAGCAGAGAGATTTGCAAAGCTGGATAGATGGGTGGAAGTTCACAGAGCGTACCTAACACACATTATAAGCACAGTATCTAAGCAGAGAGATTTGCAAAGCTGGATAGATGGGTGGAAGTTCACAGAGCGTACCTAACACACATTATAAGCACAGTATCTAAGCAGAGAGATTTGCAAAGCTGGATAGATGGGTGGAAGTTCACAGAGCGTACCTAACACACATTATAAGCACAGTATCTAAGCAGAGAGATTTGCAAAGCTGGATAGATGGGTGGAAGTTCACAGAGCGTACCTAACACACATTATAAGCACAGTATCTAAGCAGAGAGATTTGCAAAGCTGGATGCAAGAATGTGCGGATGGTGGATAAAGAACCTCGACTAACATCCAAACAAGTTCAAGCTGCACTGCAGTCCAGTGGTACAACAGTGTCAACCCATACTATCCGTCAGCGTCTGAATGAAAAGGGACAGTATGGTAGGAGACCCAGGAAGACCCCATTTCTTCCCCAGAGACATAAAAAAGCCACGCTGGAGTTTGACAAAACTTACCTGAGAAAGCCTAATACGTTTTGGAAGAATGTAATCTCTTTTTGGGCAAAGGCATCAACATAGAGTTTACAGGAGAAAAAAAAAAAAAAAAGAGGCATTCAAAGAAAAGAACACGGTCCCTACAGTCAAACATGGCGGAGGTTCCCTGATGTTTTGGGGTTGCTTTGCTGCCTCTGGCACTGGACTGCTTGACCGTGTGCATGGCATTATGAAGTCTGAAGACTACCAACAAATTTTGCAGCATAATGTAGGGCCCAGTGTGAGAAAGCTGGGTCTCCCTCAGAGGTCATGGTTCTTCCAGCAGGACAATGACCCAAAACACACTTCAAAAAGCACTAAAAAATTGTTTGAGAGAAATCACTGGAGACTTCTAAGGTGGCCAGCAATGAGACCAGACCTGAATCCCATAGAACACTTGTAGAAAGATCTAAAAATGGCAGTTTGGAGAAGGCACCCTTTAAATATCAGGGACCTGGAGCAGTTTGCCAAAGAAGAATGGTCTAAAATTCCAGCAGAGCATTGTAAAAACACTGATTGATGGTTACCGGAAGCGGTTGATCGCAGTTATGTTGGCTAAAGGTTGTGCAACCAAGTATTAGACTAAGGGTGCCAATACATTTGTCCGGCCCATTTTTTGAGTGTTGTGTGAAATGATCAATGTTTTGCTTTTTGCTTCATTCTCTTTTGTGTTTTTTCATTTAAGACAAATTAAATGAAGATAATAATACCAAAGAATTTGTGATTGCAATCATTTTCAGGAAGAAACTGAGTATTATCTGACAGAATTGCAAGGGTGTCAATACTTTTGGCCAACACTGTATCTGTACGTTACAATTGTCCACAGCCATTGTTACTTGAATTGTTACTATGTTAATTGTCCTAGTCTGCCCTCTTAACATGTAAAGCGCCATGGAATATTATGGTGCTATATAAATAAATAATAATAATAAGTGAAGAACACTCGCCATGAAATAGATGTTTCAGTATCCAAGTTTAGCATAAAGAGAAGACTTCATGACAGCAAATACAGGGGGTTCACCACAAAAATGCAAACCATTAATCAGCCTTAACCCCTTCACAACCAAGGACGTATAACTACACCCTTGATTACCTACCTAAGTTTGATGCAAGCTCACATGCTGAGCTCGCATCACTCACTGCACATGTCAGCTGATTAGATCAGCTGACATGTGCAGCTAACAGGACCGATCTGATCAGCAAGGTTAACCCTTTAGATCGTGTTGTCAATCACTGACAGCGCAACCTAATGCACTGTGGCGGGGATTGTGATGTTCCCCACTGATATCGGCGGCCCCGTAATGCGATCACGGGCCTCGATGAGTTGCCATGACAGCGGTAGGTCAACTGATTACCCTGGATGCTGCCATGACTCACTTCCTGCCAGCAATGCTCAAGTGGCGTAGTTGGCAGAACGTGATCATTTGTGCTTTCAAGAGTGCGAAACATCTCTCTGCATAGAACATGTGATTGCACTGTGCAGTGCTGAGGCACTCGAAGAGGCCATGCTATAAAAGAAAAAAAAAAAGTTAAAATCACCCCTCTTTTGCTCCAGAGCTTGTACATAAATATCAGTGCTTATTTCAGACCTGAATTATAATAAGGTGGACACCTTTTTTATGTTATTCTTTTGTACATGTATAATTAAGCAAACTGCAACTGTCTATTGTAGTGTATAAAGAGAAACATTCGTGTTTATAGCTTAAAACTGGAAACCATTACAGATTATGGCCAACTCACACGCACTTTGTTTGCAACTTCACCAAACTTAGAAATTTTCTCCCTTTTTCCAGTACATTATGTGGTAAAATGAATGATGTCATGCAAAAGTACAACTCGTCCCATAAAAAGCAAGCACTCATATGTCCATACAATGGAAAAATAAAAAAAGTTATGGCTCTTGGCAAAAGGAGAGGGGAAAAATGAAAAACAGAAAATCTCCCGGAGGTAAAGGGTATCTCTCTGCAGTTTTTTGCTTCCTCATCTGACAGGAGCATGTTGTGGGCAAAGAGATTCTGAATCCAATGATTTTTAACTTTGTTTACCGGATGCAGCAGTTCTCACACAATCAAACCATTTAGTCTTAACAGAGCAGAGGTGAGATAGCTGCCCCCACCCACACCAGGCTCACAATAGAGCTTGTACATTGATAATAAGGTAACAAGGTGTCACAGGAGGGGGTGTTTGGGACTGTCGTGTGCAGGGCCGGACTGGGACCAAAAAGCAGCCCTGGAAAACAAGCCCCACCAGCCCACACACTATATCACCCATCAGCCCCAATACATAAATTTAGCTTTTACCCTGTTGTGGCCCTCACCACTTTCTTAAAGAAGTTATTTGAAGAGCCACATGTGAATGGTGCAGCAGAGGGTATAATCAACCACAGCTCCATTTACATGGTGCTCTTCAAAGCTCTGTTTCTCAGGATTGTGGGGTCCCAGTGGTCAGACACACATACACACAGCCAGCCCCACACAGAGCCACAGCCAGCCCCACACAGAGCCACAGCCAGCCACACACAGAGCCACAGCCAGCCACACACAGAGCCACAGCCAGCCACACACAGAGCCACAGCCAGCCACACACAGAGCCACAGCCAGCCACACACAGAGCCACAGCCAGCCACACACAGAGCCACAGCCAGCCACACACAGAGCCACACACAGAGCCACAGCCAGCCACACACAGCCAAACACACAGAGCCACAGCCAGCCACACACAGCCAAACACACAGAGCCACAGCCAGCCACACACAGCCAAACACACAGAGCCACAGCCAGCCAAACACACAGAGCCACAGCCAGCCAAACACACAGAGCCACAGCCAGCCAAACACACAGAGCCACAGCCAGCCAAACACACAGAGCCACAGCCAGCCAAACACACAGAGCCACAGCCAGCCAAACACACAGAGCCACAGCCAGCCAAACACACAGAGCCACAGCCAGCCAAACACACAGAGCCACAGCCAGCCAAACACACAGAGCCACAGCCAACCAGCCACACACACAGAGCCACAGTCAGCCAGCCAAACACACAGAGCCACAGCCAACCAGCCACACACACAGAGCCACAGTCAGCCAGCCAAACACACAGAGCCACAGACAGCCAGCCACACACAACTAGCCACAGACAGCCACAAGCCACACAGCCAGCCACAAACAGCCAGCCACAGCCACACACATACAGCCACACAAACAGCCAGCCACACACAGAGCCACAGAACCAGCCAAACACACAGCCAGCCACACACACACACAAAGCCAGCCCCACACACACAAAGCCAGCCACACACACACAAAGCCAGCCACACACACACAAAGCCAGCCACACACACACACAAAGCCAGCCACACACACAGCCAGCCACACACACACACAGCCAGCCACACACACACACAGCCAGCCCCACACACACACACAGCCCCACACACACACACAGCCCCACACACACACACAGCCCCACACACACACACAGCCAGCCCCACACACACACAGCCAGCCCCACACACACACACACAGCCAGCCCCACACACACACACACAGCCCCACACACACACACACAGCCAGCCCCACACACACACACAGCCAGCCCCACACACACAAAGCCAGCCCCACACACACAAAGCCAGCCCCACACACACAAAGCCAGCCCCACACACACAAAGCCAGCCCCACACACACAAAGCCAGACACACACACACAAAGCCAGACACACACACACAAAGCCAGACACACACACACACAAAGCCAGACACACACACACACAAAGCCAGACACACACACACAAAGCCAGACACACACACACAAAGCCAGACACACACACACACAAAGCCAGACACACACACACAAAGCCAGCCACACACACACAAAGCCAGCCACACACACACAAAGCCAGCCACACACACACAAAGCCAGCCACACACACACAAAGCCAGCCACACACACACAAAGCCAGCCACACACACACACAAAGCCAGCCACACACACACAAAGCCAGCCACACACACAAAGCCAGCCACACACACAAAGCTAGCCACACACACAAAGCTAGCCAGCCGCACATAGACAGCCACACACAGTTGCAGCCAGCCACACACATACAGCCACCAGCCAGCTAGACAGCCATAAAGCCAGTCACATAGACAGCCACCAGCCACACAGACAGCCCCACACACACAGCCAGTCAACCACACACAGACAGCCACACACAGCCAAACAGCTCCACCTACACACAGACACAGTCAGCCACACAGCCACGCAGCTCTAGCCACAGCCAACCCCAGTCAGCCACGTGTCACCAGCCACCCACAGACACGCAGCCCCACCCACACACAGAGTCAGCCACACAGACACACAGCCAGCCACATAGCCATGCACAGACAGCCACACACAGACATCCCCACAGACAGTTTGCCACGCAGCCTCAGCCACATAGACCAGCCACGCACAGTCAGCCACACACAGTCAGCCACAGCCATACAGCCTCAGTCACACACAGATACATAGTCAGACACACAGTCAGCTGCACAGCCAGCCCCAGCCACACACAGTCAGCTACAGCCATGCAGCCCCAGCCACACACATGGTCAGCCACACAGACAGTTTGCCACACAGCCAGCCACGCAGCCTCAGCCACACAGACATATAGTCAGCCACATAGCACAGCCACGCTGCCCCAGCCATACACAGTCAGTCACACAGCGCCAGCCACACACAGACACAGTCAGCCACGCAGCCCCAGCCATACAGACACAGTCAGCTACGCAGCCCTGCCACACAGTCAGCTACAGCCATACAGCCCCATCCACACACAGACACAGTCAGCAGCCACACAGCTAGACATAGCCACACAGAGACAGTCTGTGACACACAGCCATGCAGCCCCAGACACACAGAGCCAGCCACAGCCACATACAAACACATAGTCAGCCACACACACACAGTAAGAGAGAAGAGAGAGAGAGACACACACACACACACACTACTCACCGCCAGCAGCTGCTGCAGCTCATTTTGCTGGCTCCCGCGCTATGGAACAACTTCCAGGGCCTGCAGTAGAGATGAGGAGGCGGGGCCCAGAGAGAATGACTGGAGATAGGGCTCACAGAACAGATGAGTGGGCATGGCCTGGAGGAAATTGGGGCCACCCTCTCACCTCTCCTCCCGCCCCTTCTCCTGTCAATCTCCTCAGGCTCTCACAGCTGTCAGAGCAGAGCAGTCATGCTCTGCCGGCCCCTGCTGCTCTCCTCTGATGTCTTGTTATCAGCTTGGCGGACCAGCCGCTGGTGCTACCCAGTCCCTGCTATGCCGGCAGGTGGTGGCTGCAAAGTGATTTAAAGCTGACCTGTGGCCCGAGGAGCAGGTGCTGTGGCCCCGCCCACTCGACAGCTACCGGCCCATAGGGAAAAGTCCCGCCTCTCCCAATGGTCAGTCCGGGCCTGGCCGTGTGTGTGTGAAACACAATGCAGTCCCTTACTGGTAATCACAAAGTGATAACACCTTTAGTTTATGTAAAGAACTAGCTGTAGTACCCAGCTACGCTCAGGTTAATAAATAACTGCTGTTAGCTATAACAAAATAGAATTTGATTATGTCATATTAATGACCTGTAGGAAAATAGAAGCTGAGCTGTGATTGGTTGCTATAGGCAGCCTGATAAATCTCCAGCCAACAGTAAACCCTCCCCCCGGCCGGGCAGTATATGTTACCTCACACATACACATAATAGACAGCTCATGTGACTGACATTTGCCTTAATTCTCTATATGGCACGTGTGTTGCACAGTCTGTTTTTAATCAGATGTTTATTTTTGGAAATTAAAGATACCAGACTTATGAGGAGAGTTGTGTGAGGCGATTTGTGCACATCTGTGTCTGTCTGTGTGTGTGTGTCCCAGTGGTGTGCATGTGTCCCTGTGGGGGGTCCCTGTGGTGTGTGTCCTTTTGGGGGGAAAGGGGTGCCCCTGTGGTGTGTGTCCTTGTGGGGGGAGGGGTGTCTCTGTGGTGTGTGTCCATCCCTATGGGGTCTGTGTGTTCCTGTGGGGTGTGTGTGTGTCTCTGTGGGGTGTGTATGTCCCTGTGGTGTGTGTGTCCCTGTGGGGTGAGTGCATGTGTCCCTATAGGGTGTATATGTGTGTGTTTTCCTATGGGGGGGGGTGTCTGTGTGGTGTGTGTCTCTATGTGGTGTGTGTGTGTGTGTTTGTGTTCGGGTGCGTGGTGAGTATCCAATGTTGGGGCTGCACCATAGCTGTTACTCTTTGTGTGCATGTGGTGTGTATACATGTCCCCGTACGTGGTGAATATTCCATGTCAGGGCCCCACCTTAGTGACTATATGCTGGTATATGCTGTTAGCCTTTGGTGCTGTCATTAAGCCCCTCTATTCACAACTGTCAACTGGTAACTGTCACTTTCTCTCCATTATGTAGATAGGGCCAAAATTGTTTGGTGAACTGGAACGTGCAGGGTAAAAATTTCGCCTCACAACATAGCCTATGACGCTCTCGGGGTCCAGACGTGAGACTGTGCAAAATTTTGTGGCTGTAGTTGCGACGGTGTAGATGCCAATCCCGGATATACATACACACAGTCAGGTTTATATATTAGATAGAACACAGCCTGATAAGAGAGGCATAGTTGATTATTTTTAACTCCCCACAGCATGCTGTCCTCAGCCTACATAGCTAAAACCTACAGGTAGATTCCCTTTAAAAACAAAGTCCAAAGCAGGCTTTGCAAAAAAAAAAAAAAAAAAAAAACAACAATATCTAAACAAGCCAGTCCAGTTCTAGAAATGCATTCATTGGACATACGAAACCAAGATCAATCTGTACCAGAATGATGGTCAGAAGAAAGTATGGAGAAGGTTTGGAACGGCTAATTACCCAATGCACACCACATTCCCTATAAAACATGATGAAGTCAGTGTTATAGTCAAGCATGCATGACTTCCAATAGCACTGGATCACTGGAGTTTATTGATGATGTGACTGAAGACTGAAACAGCCGGATAAATTCTGTACAGAGCTGTATTTTCTGCTTAGATTCAATCAAATGCAGCAAGGTTGATTGGACAATGTTTCACAATACAGATTTAGAATGGCACAGTACCTCTCTGCGAAGGGAACAATGGAATTTTTCGTTTCAAAAGACTAATAAGTGGAAGATTCTGCAATGGCTGAGTTAATCACCAGATCTCAGCCCCATCAAGCATGTATTTCACATACCGTATTTTTCAGACCATAAGACACACTTTTCCCCCCCCCAAATATTTTGGGGAAAAGTGGGGTGTGTGTCTTATGGTCCAAATATAGGACCGTATGTGGCTGTTGGACTGTGCTGGAGAGAGTAGCCGCTCTGGAGCGGGCTGGGAGGAGACAGCAGGGGGTTACTGAGGCAGCAGAGGTCACGTGCTCCCGCTCATTTAATATGCACTGCACCCCGCTGTCCATCAGCTCAGTGCTGAAGCAGCACTGAGGGATGGCAAAGGATGCAGGGCATATTAAATTAAACAAAGTATTCCCCACCCCATCACTGTATATGCCCCCCCCCCCTCCCCAATCATCCTGGATATACCCCCCTTTGTCCTGGATATGCCCTCCCTACCCAATGGTGCCGAGCTCCCCCCGATGGTGACGGAGCTTCCCCCATGTTCCCCATCGTCCTGGATACATCCCCCCCATGCTGCCGCACACAAGAATACAAAAACTATGTAAAACTCACCATCCGGCGATTGCCTCCATCTCTCCCAGCTGCCAGCACTTGTCCGAGTCCTCCTGCGTTGCTGAGGTAACCGAGCATGTGATCGGCACAGCAGAGTGACATCATCAATGCGCGCCCCAATCACATTATTGGTAACCTCGGCGACGAGTGCTGGCAGCCGGGAGAGATGGAGGAAAGGGCGAGTTTAACTTTCTTGTGTGCGGCAGCATGGGGGGGGGGGGGGGGAAAGGGGTCGTATCCAGGACAATGGGGGAAGCTCAGTCCCCATTGGGACTCCATATGATACAAAAAGAGATGGAGATGCTGGCTCCATGCTGCAATTGCACCCTCATTGACCACAGGTGATCTAGGGTCGAGATGGAGTCTGCCCACTGAGAAGTGGGGGGTGGACAAGGAGGACAGGGATGTCAGCGATAGGACTCATCGTATCTGAAGTCACTTTGTCGCAGTCGATGAGCAAACAGACATTGGCCAATGTATGTACCAAGAACTTCAGAAATAAAAAGATAAGATTTTTGAGTTTTTCGAAAAAACGCAAGTTTTTAAACTTTTTTCTCATATACATATAGCTTGTTGGCATTTGTACGTCATTGGTAGTAACTGAGTGCTGCAGAGAACTTTTTCTAGTTGTCTCAAAATTCAAGTTGGGATCGCGATGGGATCATATTTTAAAATATTTAATTAATTTTGAAATACTCAGAGTGAGTAAATCACTGCTTGCACTACTTTTTGATCGCTGCAATAAACGCAGCATTTATCATTATTTAAATAAAAAAAAAGCTGCCATCGCTTACACTAGCGATTAAGAAAACTACCGTATATACTCGCGCATAAGCCGAGTTTTTTAGCCCAAAAATTGGGCTGAAAAGTCCCCCCCTCGGCTCATACGCGAGTCACTGTATACATTGTATACAGTATACAGCAGCCCCCCCTCCCATATCAGTATACAGGGCCCCCCCCTTGTGCACCAATCTTGTAAAGGAATACATTAGTATACATATCCCTGCCGCTGTCCCGCCACCGCCATCGCGCTCCTCCAGCTTCATCCGTCTTCTTCCAGTGGGCGCAGGCAATGACGTCATTGTCTGCGCGCCAGAGGAGGAAGCCGGAAGACGCTGGATGAAGCCGGAGGAGCGCGATGGCGGCGGCGGGACAGCGGCAGGGATAAGTATACTAATGTATTCCTTTACAAGATTGGTGCACAAGGGGGGGGGCCCTGTATACTGATATGGGGGGAGGGCTGCTGTATACTACCACTGGGGCTGCTTCTGTATATTACCACTGGGGCTGCTTCTGTATATACCACTGGGGCTGCTGCTGTATACTACCACTGGGGCTGCTGCTGTATACTACCACTGGGGCTGCTGCTGTATACTACCACTGGGGCTGCTGCTGTATACTACCACTGGGGCTGCTGCTGTATACTACCACTGGGGCTGCTGCTGTATACTACCACTGGGCTGCTGCTGTATACTACCACTGGGGCTGCTGCTGTATACTACCACTGGGGCTGCTGCTGTATACTACCACTGGGGCTGCTGCTGTATACTACCACTGGGGCTGCTGCTGTATACTACCACTGGGGCTGCTGCTGTATACTACCACTGGGGCTGCTGCTGTATACTACCACTGGGGCTGCTGCTGTATACTACCACTGGGGCTGCTGCTGTATACTACCACTGGGGCTGCTTCTGTATATACCACTGGGGCTGCTTCTGTATATACCACTGGGGCTGCTTCTGTATACTACCACTGGGGCTGCTGCTGTATACTACCACTGGGGCTGCTGCTGTATACTACCACTGGGGCTGCTGCTGTATATACCACTGGGGCTGCTGCTGTATATACCACTGGGGCTGCTTCTGTATATACCACTGGGGCTGCTTCTGTATATACCACTGGGGCTGCTTCTGTATATACCACTGGGGCTGCTTCTGTATACTACCACTGGGGAGGCTGCTGTATACCACACTGCTGGGGGCTGTATACCTGTGCTGGAGTCCACCCTCAGCTTATACACGAGTCAATAGGTTTTCCCAGGTTTTGGGGGCAAAAGTAGGGGGGTCGGCTTATACATGAGTATATACGGTAATGCAGATGTGGTAAAAACTTGGTAGGAAAAAGCTGCCAAAACCGCAGCATTTATCCGCAGACAGAAAAAGCTGCATAAGCGCTGGCCCCAATATTCACTTTATAGCAACACAGTACTATCTCAAGCGTACTGTAAATCTTTTTTTTTTTTTTTTTATTACCTGTCTTCATTACTTAATATTAGCTGTATTTTTCTCACACAGCAATGGCTGCTACTTCTCAAGGAACAACATTTTATCATCATATATGCTGTTGCAATCCTTTTGAAAAAACTGGACACACAAGAAAAAAAGTCTTAAGACGGTACAAGATTGGATATTTCATATAAAACCATCAATCAATGCAGGCATGAAAAATATGAACTAAAAAATGTAAAGCCATACCAGACCAAAATTTGCGCTTTTTTAAAACTTTAAAAATCTGTAAAAAATTAACTGATGAAGAAAAAAAATTCAAAACTTTTAAATTTGTAATTAACTAAAGTTGTACTTCATATGGGAAAAAAAAAATAAAAAATCTAAAGATGTCAGGGAAAAAAATATTCATATTTGGATCACTTGATATGGAATTTTTATATAAACACCGTAGTGATAAATGCTGTGTTTATTGCAGCGATCAAAAAGTAGTGCAGGCAGTGATGTACTCACTCTGAGTGATTCAAAATTAATTAAATATTTTGAAATATGATCTCATCACGCTCCCAACTTGAATTTTGGTACACATGTGGCTAAGAGCATAGCAGGCACATGTGCATTTTTGGAAATTTGTAAGTTAAATCGATTTTTCGGAAATGCGTTTTAAAATTTTGCGTTTGCGTTCGCATGGGTAAAATATTAACAAATATTCTCGTGACATATCTGGTAAAAGCCAGTACAGTTCTGGGTAGAATGGTGTCTATTTTGTTTCTCTATCTTATTTCTAGCCTGAGTTATGAGGAGAAATGTAAAGGCAGGCAACACCGAAATTCACACTTTTTCCAAACTTTGAAACTCATTAAAAAAAATATATATATATATTTAATAAATATTTTCTCTTCACATTTCACATTGTCTGACATGCTATTATCAAATAGCAAAATCTCAAAAGAATTAAAAATATAGAGGTAATAATCATTGGTTCACTTGACATGGAATGACCGGGCGGTATCCCAGGGTGGAGGAGCTGTATGCCAGAATGGGGGGCTGCATACCAGGATGGGGGGCTGCATACCAGGATGGGGGGGCTGCATACCAGGATGGGGGGGCTGCATACCAGGATGGGGGGGCTGCATACCAGGATGGGGGGGCTGCATACCAGGATGGGGGGCTGCATACCAGGATGGGGGGGCTGCATACCAGGATGGGGGGGCTGCATACCAGGATGGGGGGGCTGCATACCAGGATGGGGGGCTGCATACCAGGATGGGGGGGCTGCATACCAGGATGGGGGGGCTGCATACCAGGATGGGGGGACTGCATACCAGGACGGGGGACTGCATACCAGGACGGGGGACTGCATACCAGGATGGGGGACTGCATACCAGGATAGGGGACTGCATACCAGGATGGGGGACTGTATACCAGGATGGGGGCTATATACCAGGCTTGGGGGGGGGGGGGCATAATATCCAGGATGGTGATTATATACCAGGATGGTGGGGCCATATATATTACTTGGAAGATGCCCAGTATGGGGTATTACCCCCATAATTGTCACCAGCACATGCCCCCCCATCCCCATTACAGTACATTATAACCACATTTTTTCTCTATTTTCCTCCTCTAAAACCTGGGTGCGTCTTATAGTCTGGTGCATTTTATAGTCCGAAAAATAAGGTACTTAAGACAAAACAAGGCAGAAAACCCACAAACAAGCAACAACATAAGTCAGCTGCAGTAAAGACTTGGCAAAGCATCACAAAGGAGGAGACCCAGCGTTTGACAGTCATGGCTTCTAGACTTCAGGCAGTCATTGCCTGCAGAAAATTGTCTAAAAATATTAGAATATTCATCTTTATCTATGGTAAAGTTACTTTTTCCAATTACTTCTGAGCCCTTGAAATAAGTAGGCTTTGTATAAAAATAGTTATAATTCCTAAATGAATTAAACCTGAAAGTCTACACTTCAATTTCATCTCAGACATTTCATTTTAAATAAAGAAATAGTGGCATGCAGAGCCCAAATCAAAGATTCAGTCACTGTCCAAATATTACTGGACCTAACAATATACTGTAAATGTTCTATTCTCAAAGCCTCATTTGTTTATTTATAGAGAAAAAAAACCAATAATTTTGTTCACTGTCAACAATGTGTACACAAATTATTAAAACACCCCAATCATTTTGTTCACTGTGAGCAAGGAATACACAAATGGTAAACACTACTTGGCTAGATATACAGATATAAAGAACAGATATTACTTTAAAGTCTACTGTGTAATTAAATATATACAGTACTTTAAACGCATTGCAGAATTCTTGTGGTCAATACGTTTTGTAAAACCAGCTATATAGTACCTTATCTCAAGGTTTCTTCCTATTCTGAGGTCAATCTCAATGTGAGAAATTGCCATGATGTGGTACACTACTATTTTAGGCTTACACTAAATGTTTCCCTAAAAAAATAATTGCAACCCAGATTTAAGAGCGAATTAAACTTTACCTTGGTGTAACTACTGTTTGCAGAGTAGGGTACTGCTGCAGCAAAAGAGCCGCCACTGCTTGGCAGCAAACCTTGCATTTGGGGGCTGTAGCCGCTGATGAAGCTAGGGGAGAACTTGGGACTGGTGCTGGGTGAACGGGATGGACTGTAGCTCAGTACACTCTGACCTTGTATACTTGGTGAAGGCGTGGAGGCTGGAATTACACTTTTCGAAACATCCTTTGGTGGAGTATACTGCACATCTACAAATGAAATATTAGAAATAGGTAGTATAACAAAAGAATCACACACAAAACCATTTCACTTTAAAGAGGACCTGTCACCAAAGCAGGCATGGTGATCTAACTACAGCACTGGATGCAGCATGTCTGCAGCATGCAGACAAGGGGTCCTACAGCACTTGAGCAGCCCTGTACCCCGAGATAATACACTTAGAAAACTTACATGCTCCAGCCATTAAGGAGGTGGCTAGGGGCTGCAGCCAAGGGCAGATTCACACCCCCTGCATGTTTAATCTGCCCACCGCTGCCAATCATTCTCTCCTTCTTCAGCAGCATTTAAACAAGAGTTTTTTTTTTCTTCAGAGCTTGCCGTATGGCCCCGCCCCTCAGGGGGCGGGGCTAAACTGACTTTCTGGGAGAGAGAAAAAAACTGTTTAAATGCTGCTGAAGAGGGAGAGAATGATTGATTGGCAGCGGTGGGCAGATTACACATGCAGGGGGTGTGAATCTGCCCTTGGCTGCAGCCCCTAGCCACCTCCTTAGTGGCTGGAGCATGTAAGTTTAAGCTAGGGGCTGCAGCCAAGGGCAGATTCACACCCCCTGCATGTGTAATCTGCCCACCGCTGCCAATCAATCATTCTCTCCCTCTTCAGCAGCATTTAAACAGTTTTTTCTCTTTCCCAGAAAGTCAGTTTAGCCCCGCCCCCTGAGGGGCGGGGCCACACGGCAAGCTCTGAAGATAAAAACACAAAAACTCTTGTTTAAATGCTGCTGAAGAAGGCGAGAATGATTGGCAGCGGTGGGCAGATTAAACATGCAGGGGGTGTGAATCTGCCCTTGGCTGCAGCCCCTAGCCACCTCCTTAATGGCTGGAGCATGTAAGTTTTCTAAGTGTATTATCTCGGGTACAGGGCTGCTCAAGTGCTGGGTGACCCCTTGTCTGCATGCTGCAGACATGCTGCATCCAGTGCTGTAGTTAGATCACCATGCCTGCTTTGGTGACAGGTCCTCTTTAAGCCACATATAAAGTCAGTAAGGGCCGCTTTACACGTCTCAATATCGTTCCAATATTGCCTACGATTTCACGGGAGCGCGCACGTTTTTAGCACTTGTCCAAAATCGCATAGTAGATGTCACACAGGGAGATATCGACAGGCAATGCAACTACGATGTGGTACGCCCCTTTTCCACGCTGTGTATGAGCAACCCAGGGAACGACCATTTAACGGAGTGAATAGGGGGAAGTTGCGCTCAAAATCGCAGTTGCGCTGTCACACAGCACGATGCTGCCACATCGCATATACAATATCGTATGATTGAAGGGCTTGCACAATCTTCTTGCTATATCGTAGTTAGATTGTTTTCGCGTCGCATTGCCCATTTACACGACACAACGCACGAACGATATCACCTGCAACGACCACACCACGTGACTTTTTATCGATGTCTATGTGCGTTGTGATATGTGATATTGCGACGTGTAAAGCGGCCGTAAGACAAATAGTAGAATCTCTCTGTTTGAAAAAAAAAAAAAAAAAGTTTAATGAGGTCATGTTTACTCAATGTCCTACTAACTACATGTGGATTGATAACAATTTTGTTTATATAACGGCAATATATTCCACGGCCCTTTACAATTAAGTAGGATCATTTTCTCAATCATGAAGCATTGAAGACAGAGCACTCAGCACGCAGACTGGGGTTATCTGACATAACATGTCTTATTTGTCAGACCATTAGATAGAATCTCTTCAGTTCTTAAGAGCGCTTGGCTGTATATGAAAGTTGTCGTTATCTCACCTACGTCCTCCACTTCTCAATAGGCGAGGTCGTTAACGACATAGTTATCGAGGTGTCACACACACCCATGCTGCAGGTTGAACGAACACTCGTTTGGTTTAAGGTCCGGTTCACCATCCTCCATCAACGATCTGCCCGATTATTGTTGATCGGATGTACATGTCACATTGAACGACTGAAAACCCGTGACGTTTCAACGATATAGTTAACGATATTGTAGTGTGTGATGGGGCCTTAAGGAGGATAAGCATAAACAGAGCCGAGTCATATAGGCCCATTTCACTGCTGTCTGTAGATGCTAAGTTATTGGCCAAAGTTATAGCACGAAGGCTGTCGGAAGTGGTCACGGCTGTGCTTCACCCAG
This sequence comes from Allobates femoralis, assembly GCA_033576535.1. Classification (NCBI taxonomy): domain Eukaryota; kingdom Metazoa; phylum Chordata; class Amphibia; order Anura; family Aromobatidae; genus Allobates; species Allobates femoralis. The sequence continues at coordinate 243,748,960 of JARQOC010000004.1, forward strand.
ACCAATCTGGATTTATGCCAAATAGGTCGACGGCTATGAGACTGTTGTATTTGAATATGCAATATACCGGCAGATAATGTGGGGTGTAGGGCGGTGGTGTTTTTGGATGCCCATAAAGTGTTTGACAGCGTGGAATGGGACTATGGTTGGTATTAGTGAAAATGGGTTTTGGACAGGTATTTATCACCAGGATAAGTTGCTATATTCCTCCCCAGTGGCCCGCATAAGGGTAAATGGAGAAAGGTCAGAAACGTTTGCTCTTACTAGGGGAACTCGGCAGGGATGCCCCCTTTCTCAGTTGTTATTTGCCCTCACGATAGAACCACTAGCAGTACATATTAGGAGAGCGGCCGAAGTGGTAGGTTTTAAACTTGGTCCTGTGGAGGAAAAAAATTGCACTTTATGCAGACAATGTTCTCCTGTTTTTGCAGGTTCCCTTAGAATCATTGTGGACATGTCGGGTTTACAGATTAACTGGGACAAGTCCAACCTTTTGATGATTGATAGGGAAAGAATGGGAGAATTGGGAGAAGTCGGATGTACTAGAGTGAAAATAGTAAAACAGTTTAAATGTTTGGGAATACAAATTGCCCTGCCAGTCACAGATTTTGGTAGGCTGCATGTAGACCCGATGTTAGTCAAATTGAAAGATAAGGCCCAAGCTTGGTGTAAGTTGCTTCTCTCGGTGGTGGGGAGGGCTTATCTGGCCAAAATGATACTTATGCCAAAGATCCTATATGTGCTCCATAACTCGCCTATGTGGCTCCCATGGGGACTATTTCAGAGACTCAACTCCTTATTTAGGGATCTAGTTTGGGGTGGAGGCCAACCTAGAATAAAAATGGAAATTTTGCAGAGACCAAAGACAGGGGGGGGGAGGGAATTGCTTTACCATACCCGTGGATTTATTTTTTAGCATCCCAGAGCCAACATATTCAGGATGGGTTTCAAGGGAGAAGGGGGGGTTCATCAAAGACAATTTTGGAGGAGATGACAAAAAGATCCCCGTTGGTACATAGTTTGGAGGCTGGAGATTTGGTTCAGGTGCAAAAGATATGATCTAAGAATAAAAAGTTGAGAGAAGTAAATGGAGTGACAAAGTACACCCCTGTCTGGCTGAATAAAAACGTGGTGGAATTTTATAAACTGGGAGAACAAAAGTCTTGGGAGCGTAAGGGACTAGAATATTTATGGCAACTCGTAGAGATCAGGACACTAAAGTTGTTTGATTCCTTGAGGGAGGAATTCCAAATCCCGGAGACGGATAAGTTCTTATACCTCAGAATTCAGCATGCTCATGGGAGCTTGCTGATCGTTGCGTAACGGCCAGGACTGTTTTTCGATCGTTGGTCTCCCGCTGGGCGGCCAGCATCGGCATGCGTGATAGCAGGGGACCAACGACCTCCCGGCCATACCCAGCGCCACACAGTACATGCTGGGACATGGTAACCAGGGTAAATATCGGGTAACAAAGTGCAGCGCTATGCTTAGTTACCCGCTGTGTACCCTGGTTACCAGCGTTCTCGCTGGTGAGTCTGCCAATGTGACAGCTCACCAGCAATCAGATAGCGATGTCCCAGCGATCCTGATCGTTGGTCGGATCGCTGGGACATCGCAGCATGTAAACTGGCCTTAAGTGACCTTTGGGTGCAAAAAGACATGGTCTTGGACTATATATGCATGGAAGGAGGCACATGAGAGGTTATTTCAACTGTGTATGGAGATCTTCTACATACTTTTTTGCTGCGGCACCCTATTCAGACATGAGACAAATGGGAAGAAGAAATGGGGGCAACAGACGATGAGGTTTGGAACACTATACTGGAATATGGTCCAAAATTATCTATGAGTGAGCCGTGTAGGTTATCGCAGCTCTATTTGGCACATAGAGCATACAGATCCCCAGAATGCTTATACAAGATCGGTGTGAGGAACACCTCTGAATGGCCGCCATGTATGCATGAGGGTGCGGGAGTGTTACAAATGATGTGGGAATATCCGAGGTTGCAGGTTTTTTGGATGGTGGCAATTAATCTAATTGAAGGACGATATGAATGTGTGGTTCCAAGGAAGAAGTAAACGTACCGTCACACAAAGAGATATCTCTGGAGACATTGCTTGCTACTCAGTGGTTGCAGTGAAATCATGGACACATTGTTCCATTTTGTTGCCACGAACAAAATGGAACAATATGTCCATGATTTCACTGCAACCACTGAGTGGCAAGCAATGTCTCTAGAGATGTCTCTGTGTGCAACGGTACCTTTAGTGTGTGTGTGTGTTGGGGTACGTGGAAGAAATTGGAATCATGAACACGCAGAAGATAGCGGCGGCAAGGCTATTGTTCATTGTTCAATTAAGGTATGGTCATATAGTATGGTAGAATTAAGGTATGGTCTATTTGGCAGTATTGCAATATAAAAATTAATATATTTAAATAGGCTGTTCTACAGACAAAGTACATCTCAATTAAAAGAAGCTGGAATACAAGTTCCACAACAGGGTATGTTTAAAAAAAAAAAAAAAAGAAAAAGTTGCTATGCATAGATAAATAATACAATAGATATAATATGCAATGATGGCATGTTATGCGATACCCATACTTCACAGTTGGGAACAGCTTCCAGACTGTTTCCAGACCATGACGCATGGGTACGTCAAAGTTTGTGAAGGGTTTAAAAAGCCGCAACTGATGAATCAAGCAAATGCATTTGAAAACCACAATCATGCTCACATTGGCAAAAGTAAACCCTAGCCCTCAGACAAAAAAACAGGCAGACACATGCCTGAATTTAAAGAAGTTAAAAAAAAGAATAAGGAAAGGAAAAACCTCATGTGCACAATGTCAATGCACTGAAGATACTTACAAGAATTTTGAACTCCAAGAAGTTTTTGCTGGGAAGGGCTTAGAGTAAGATTTGGTGACGTCATAGTATATTTGAAATACCTCCAAAAATCAACCAATGCATTCAGACTAAACAATAAAGCAAATGCCAGTTCTGTTGAGAAACATAGAAAAATATATTAAGATCCCACATTATGTTTACACACATCTCTCTAAATTTATTATAATCTCTATAAAAGTACCTTCACACACAGCAATTTTGCTAGGCAATTTCACTGGCAATTTGCTGGTTGCAGTGAAATCATGGACACATTGTTCCATTTGTACACAGCAACAAAATAGAACAATGTATCCATGATTTCACTGCAACCAGCAAATTGCCAGTGAAATTGCCTAGCAAAATTGCGGTGTGTGAAGGTACCTTAAGGGTCTTTAATAGGGAACCCATCACCTACAAAAAGAGGTAGTGGTGATCTGCATGCAAACAGTGATTTATTTTTATTTGGCAGTGTTACTGGAACAGCAGCTACAGGGAGAAAATGAAGTTATATTCTCCTTTCAAACTTTCGCTTACAATCATCAGAACGATGCAGGGAGTATTAACAGTCAATGCCCATCACACGATGATTGCACAGTTAGTCGGACAGTTAGGCCCCTCTCACATCAGCATTTTTCACTGATGTGCGGCAGATCTACGGCATCTGCCGCCTAACGGCTGCACTGTCTATGGGACTCGCGGTCTGGTGTGGCAAGTGCGGTTACGCCGGATCTGCCGCATCCGGCAGAACTGCACTTGCCGCACCGGACCGCAAGCCCCATAGAAAATGCATGGGGCTTGCCGGATCCGGGCTTCAAGTCGGGCGTTAGGCGGCAGATGCGGTAAATCTGCCGGATCTGCTGCACATCAGTGAAAAACGCTGATGTGACACAGGCCTTATAAATATAATCAGTGGCAAACATATATCACATTAAGCATACACCACTAGAGAAAGGAAAAGTTGTACACAGGGAAATTATGACAATTAAATGTGACAAAATATAACTTATTATTTAAAGGGAATTTATGAGTAGGATCAACCCTCCTAAGCAGTCTATGGGCAGGTAGGTCATAGGAAGCAGAACAAAATGATATTTTGATATCTGCGATCTGATGTCTTAGGGTCCTTTCACATCAGTGTTTTTTCATAATCGCGGCAGATTTCGCCGCATGAGCCAAGTAATGGCCAACTTGCGGCACAATCTGGCAAGCCCCATTCATTCTCCATGGGACTTGCGGTCAGGTGCTGCAAGTGCGGTTTCGCCAATCCAGCAAAACCGCACTTGCAGCACCTGACCGCAAGTCCCATAGAGAATGAATGGGGCTTGCCGGATTTGTGCTGCAAATCTGCCGTTAAGCGGCAGATGAGGTGAAATCTGCCAGATCTGCCAAGATAATGAAAAACCTCTGATCTGATAGCAGCCTTAAGGCCACATTACACATACCGATGTCCCAGCGACCCAATCAACGATCCGACCGGACCGAGATCGTTGGAATATCGGTATGTGATCGCTAGTGAGATGCCAGACAGACAGATCTCACCAGCGATCACCCAGAGATGATCCGACACCTGAAGGTCGCTGGGATCGGTCAGGGTGTCGGGTGCACACTGGGTGTTGCTGGTCGTTGCCTTTCACACATGCAGATGCATGCGCGACAGCGGCAGACCAAGGAATAAAAAATGGTCCTGGCCATTCCGCAACGATCAGCGAGCTGATCGCTGGTTGTTCCGGCATGTCACAAGCAGCGACGCCGCTGCAACGTCACAAAACCTGTGACGTTGCAGCGACATCGGTAGCGATGTTGCTGCGTGTAACCCGGCCTTTATTCTCGAGATATCCATGTTATGTTATGATCTATGGCAGGACACAGACCTGCAGGAGAAAATGCCTCCAGAGCTTATCTTAGTCAAATCCAGGTTTATTACGATACCTTACGATGTATAGTATGTCGTCAACACAGAAAAACAGAATCCAGATCTTTTACAAATGCATTGATAAAAGTATGACAGCAAGTACTTAAAAATTAAATAAAAAGATGGGGCAAATATTTGAATGTTGCTCATCTCTTGCACAATACGCTACACAACACAGCCCACAGGCACCGTAGAAGTCTTGGAGATTGTGCCCCGATCCAGGAGACTGCCGACTTCAGGTGTTTATTTCTGTTGAATACCGTATATACTCGAGTATAAGCCGACTTTTTCAGCCCTTTTTTTTGGCTGAAAAAGTCCCCCTCGTCTTATACTCGAGTCCAGTCAGCAGCCTGCCAGTGTGTGCTTGCTCCCAGATCGCTCTTCTACCCCTTCCTCCCCCCCCGCCACTTCCCTCTGTCCTCCGTGTTTTTACATGGTTTCCTCCCACCGCCCGCTCATTAACGCGCGCCCGGGTCCCGTCGGTTACCTCCGTCCAACTTGGATCTTTGTGCCTGGATCCCCGCTCCTGGACCCCCGCTCCTGGACCCCTGCTCCTGGACCCCTGCTCCTGGACCCCTGCTCCTGGATCCCTGCTCCTGGATCCCTGCTCCTGGATCCCTGCTCCTGGATCCCTGCTCCTGGATCCCTGCTCCTGGATCCCTGCTCCTGGATCCCTGCTCCTGGATCCCTGCTCCTGGATCCCTGCTCCTGGATCCCTGCTCCTGGATCCCCGCTCCTGGACCCCCGCTCCTGGACCCCCGCTCCTGGACCGCCGCGCCTGGACCGCCGCGCCTGGACCGCCGCGCCTGGACCGCCGTGCCTGGACTGCCGTGCCTGGACTGCCGTGCCTGTTACATCCGTCCTCCGCCACCTGTTCAAAATCTTGCGGCCCTGATCCCTCCGCTGCATCCTCCTGTAGTTTGCCGGATCCCTCCGCCGGATCTCACCGCCGGATCCCTCCCTGCACCTGCGCCCTGACCCCTCCACCGCAGTGTGCCTGCCCACAGTAAAAAGGGGATCTTAATTACAGTCTCACTGTAAAACAGGAAGGAGGGGAGATGTCATTACACGCATTACAAGTACTGTGTACCATAATAGAGCAGGGGAGCATGGGAAATATGAATAGTGAGAGAAAGGAATAATAGAGCATGTTATAGGGTTAGATGGATGCTTAGGGAAAGAGGAATAGAGCAAGGGAAAGGAATAGTAGAGCAGGTTATAGGGTTAGATGGATGTTTAGGGAAAGAGGGCTGTTTAGGAAAAGATGAATAGAGCAAGGGAAAGATGAATTCTGAGGGATATTATGGTAATAATAGAGCAGGGGATAGGATTACAGTTATTGAATGGTAAGGGAAATATGAATACTGAGGTACCGTAAATTTAAGCTGCTTTCACATCAGCGTTTCTACCTATTTGCGGCAGATCTGGCAGCTTTGCCAGATCTGCAGTGGCTCATTTGCGGCAAGCCTGCGGCATGCCTGCAGCAAGCCCCGATCATTCCCAGTGGCACTTGCGGTCAGGTGTGGCAAGTGCGGTCCAGCAGATCCTGCACTCGCCACACCTGACCGCCAGTCCATAATTATTTAAAATAAATATTCAAAAACATTTAACCTACTGATTCCTCAATTAATGTATTTTTATTTTTGAAATTTTTTCAGTAGCTGCTGAATTTCCCCCCTAGGCTTATACTCGAGTCAATAAGTTTTCCCAGTTTTTGGGGGCAAAATTAGGGGCCTCGGCTTATACTCGGGTCAGCTTATACTCAAGTATATACGGTATGTTGCTAGCGCCACACAGAGGCAAATACTTTTCACAGCAATACCAATACCACCCATTGGCCATTCAAAGGCCAGCAGCTTATGTCTGCATATGAAGTCAGGTGATGGTTTCTGATTGGCCTTGGAATTGCTGTGAAAAGAGCTTGCCTCCGTGTGTCTGAGTGGCGGCAGCAATACATTCAACAGAAATAAACGCTGAAGTTGGCAGCCTCCTGGTCCAGGCCACAGTTGCCAAGAGTTCTATGGTGGCTGCAGGATTCATATTCAGAGAAGAGGACGCCAAGAGAACAGAAGCCAGATGAGAAGAATATTTTTTTTTCATGTGTATGTAAAGAACAGCACAATAGGGCACATTACTATAAAATGAAGACCATGATGGGGACATTACTACAAGAGGGGGACGAGGATGCAGACATTACTACAAGACGGGGATAAGGATAGAGCACAATACCACAAGAAGGGGATCAGGATGGAGGACATCACTACAAGATGGGGACATTACTACAAGATGCAAAATAAAGGCCGGGTTACACGCAGCGACTTTGCAACCAATGTCGAAACTTCACAAGTTTTGTGACGTTGCAGCAACCTCGCTAGCGAAGTAGCTGCGTGTGACATGCCGCAGCGACCAGCGATGAGCTCATTGATTGCTGCGGAATGGCCAGGACCATTTTTTGGTCGTCTGTCTCCCGCTGGGCAGCATAGATCGGAGTGTGTGACGCCCCTCGAACCCGATGTATTCCCTGGTAACCAGGGTACACAACGAGTTACTAAGCACAGCGCGCTGGTAACCAGGGTACACATCGGGTTACTGTGCTTAGTAACCCGATGTTTACCCTGGTTACCAGCGTTCTCCCGCATACCCCAGCCTATCAGAATACAGTAGCGGGACCTCTACATCATGGAAAAGAATAGTTTAGATTCTTTTCCACGATGTCGAGGTCATTACACGGGTCGCTGGGGAGATCTGCCTGTTTGACAGCTCACCAGCGACCACAGACGGCCAGGTCGGATTGCTGGAACATAGCTACGTGTAACGAGGCCCTAAGAGGTTTCCATCTAGGACAGACAGGGTTATTATTATTATTTATTTATATAGCATCATTAATTCCATGGTGCTGTACATGAGAAGGGGTTACATACAAAATTATAGATATGGTTTACAGTAAACAAATTAACAATCACAGAGGGGAGAGGACCCTGCCCTTACGGGCTTACATTCTACAGGGCAATGGGGAGGAAACATTAGTACCTGGTTGCAGCAGATCTGGTGGTGGAGAGGCGGTCGCTCCGGTGGCAGTGGGGCAGCAGCTCCGGAGGCAGTGGGCAGCAGCTCGGCCATTGCAGGCTGTAAGCATTCCTGAAGAGATAGGTTTTCAAGTTCTGTCTGAAGGATCCGAGCATGGTGGATAATCTGACGTGTTAGGGTGCAGAATTCCAGAGGATGGGGGATATTCGGGAGAAATCTTTGAGGCGGTTGTGTGAGGAACAGGTGTGTGGAGGAGAGGAGGTGGTCTTGGGAGGATCGAAGATTACGTGAAGGAAGATAGTGTGAGATTAGTTCAGAGATATAGGGAGGAGACAGTTTATAAATGGCTTTGTAGGTTAGTGTTAGTAGCTTGAGCTGGATTCGTTGGGGAATTGGGAGCCAGTGAAGGGATTTGTAGAGGGGAGATATAGGGGAGTAGCGAGGAGAGAGGTGGATTAGTCGGGCAGCAGAGTTGAGGACAGACTGTAGAGGTGCAAGAGTGTTAGCAGGGAGGCCGCAGAGGAGAATGTTGCAGTAGTCATTTGAGAGATGATGAGGGCATGTACAAGAATTTTAGTAGATTGAGGGCTGAGGAAAGTACGGATTCTGGAAATATTCTTGAGCTGGAGGCGACAGGAGGTGGCATGAGTTTGGATGTGTGGTTTGAAGGATAGGGCAGAGTCGAGGGTTACTCCAAGGCAGCGAATTTGAGGTGTGGGAGAGAGCATGATGCCATTTACCATAATAGACAGATCAGGTGGTGAAGATGAATGATGCGATAGAGGAAAGTTGATTCGTTCGGTTTTGTATGCGTTGAGTTTTAGGTAGCGAGAGGAGCAGAAGGAGGATATGGCTGACAGACACTCCGGGATTCTGGACAGCAGAGAGTTGACACCTGGGCCAGAGAGGTAGATTTGAGTGTCGTCAGTGTACAGGTGATACTGGAAGCCATGGGACTGTATGAGGTGTCCTAGGCCAAGGGTATAGATGGAGAAAAGTAGAGGCCCCAGGACAGAGCCTTGTGGGACTCCAACAGAGAGAGGGCGGGATGAGGAGGTTGTGTAGGAGTGGGAAACGCTAAATGTGCGGTTGGCAAGGTATGAGGCAAATCTGGGAAAGGGAAAATACTCACCCCTCCTTCAACTGTGATCCAGGTCAGGTGCTCAGCGCCGGCCAGCCACTGCCCGTGGTAAACCAAGGAAAAAGTTAGAGCTGGCACCCGTATCCAATAAGAAACTTTATTTCGGAAAAACTCACAACATGAATAAAAGCATCCTGAGGCCGAAGCCCGTTGTCAGACGCGTTTCAGTAAAACACTTTCTTCTCTCATTCTTCATCCAAACCCCTTTTTGGATTTTATATACGATATTGGGTGCGTTATCCATTTTTTGTAGGTGCTCATTCTCACATCTTGCTTCCTCCACAGTACAGTGTGCGCCACCATGAAATCTTTTACCATTTCAGGCTTTACTTCTGGCCTTTTTTTATGGGAACTATTTTTCTCATATCTGCAATGCACAATGTTTTGTACCAGTATACATGTCCATCTGTATAATGATATGCTTTTTTGGAAACTAATGAAATACCATGCATGGGTTAAATTACATAGTAACATAGTTTTTAAGGTTGAAGGAAGACTTTAAGTCCATCTAGTTCAACCCATAGCCTAACATGTTGATCCAGAGAAAGGCAAAAAAAAAAACCCATGTGGCAACACTAGCTCCACATTGGGGGAAAAAATTCCTTCCTGACTCCAGATATGGCAATCAGACTAATTCCCTGGATCAACGCCCTATCAAAGAATCTAGTATATATAACTGGTAATATTATAGTTTTCAAGAAAGGCATCCAGGCCCTTCTTAAATGTTAGTAGTGAGTCACTCATTACAACATCATGTGGCAGAGAGTTCCATTGTCTCACTGCTCTTACAGTAAAGAATCCGCGTCTGTGATTATGATTAAACCTTCTTTCCTCCAGACATAGAAGATGCCCCCTTGTCCCTGTCTCAGGCCTAAGAGTAAAGAGATCGTTAGAAAGTTCTCTGTACTCTCCCCTAATATATTTATACATTATTATAAGATCACCCCTAAGCCTTCGTTTTTCCAAGCTAAATAACCCCAAGTTTAAAGGGGTTGTCCGGGCTTATTTTTTATTTCATATTTATATCTAGGCTGCAAAATGTTGACAATCTGCAATATACATGTTGTCAACATTTTGCAGGGTTTCCTAGATATAACACATTTACTGATGGCAGAGAGTGTCCAGGGGGTGTGATTGTGCATACTGGTCGTTTACACCTACTCTAGCACAATCACACCCCCTCCCCTATACCTAGTATGGCCAGCCACCCCCAGGCCATACATGCCCGCCCCCTGCCCACTAAACACTATGTAATGAAACCACCCCCAGGGCTCCTACAGGCCGCCCCAGCCCCTAAATCACCACCCACCCTCTGCAAAACAGCGGTCCCCAGTGCACTGATACAAGGTGCCGAAACCGCTGCTGTGAAAGCGATTCCGGCACACTGTGTCAGTGCAGCAGGGGACCCGCTGCATATCTGTGCCGCTCACCCGACATTGTCCTGTGCAGCCGTCCCGGTCCGCCTTGGTCCCGGTCCGCCCTGGTCCCGGTCCGCCCTGGTCCCGGTCCGCCCTGGTCCCGGTCATCTGCAGGCGGGCTCTCCACACTGCAGCCGGGCTCCACACTGCAGCCGGGCTCCACACTGCAGCCGTATCTGTGCTGTGTGTGTGGAGCGGTGCCCGGCGCCTGATCTCCCCAGACCTCCAGTACCATAGAGCTGGTGGAGCGGTTTAGAGAGGACCGCTCCACAGCCTCTTCTCTATTGTACTGGAGGTCTGGGGAGATCAGGCGCCGGGCACCGCTCCACACACACAGCACAGATACGGCTGCAGTGTGGAGAGCCCGCCTGCAGATGACCGGGACCAGGGCGGACCGGGACCAGGGCGGACCGGGACCGGCTGCACAGGACAATGTCGGGTGAGCGGCACAGATATGCAGCGGGTCCCCTGCTGCACTGACACAGTGTGCCGGAATCGCTTTCACAGCAGCGGTTTCGGCACCTTGTATCAGTGCACTGGGGACCGCTGTTTTGCAGAGGGTGGGTGGTGATTTAGGGGCTGGGGCGGCCTGTAGGAGCCCTGGGGGTGGTTTCATTACATAGTGTTTAGTGGGCAGGGGGCGGGCATGTATGGCCTGGGGGTGGCTGGCCATACTAGGTATAGGGGAGGGGGTGTGATTGTGCTAGAGTAGGTGTAAACGACCAGTATGCACAATCACACCCCCTGGACACTCTCTGCCATCAGTAAATGTGTTATATCTAGGAAACCCTGCAAAATGTTGACAACATGTATATTGCAGATTGTCAACATTTTGCAGCCTAGATATAAATATGAAATAAAAAATAAGCCCGGACAACCCCTTTAATAACCTGTCTTGGTACTGCAGACCCTCAGTCCTCTAATGACTTTTGTCGCTCTTCTCTGGACCCACTATAGTTCAGCTATGTCTTTCTTATACACCGGATTTGTAATTCTCACAGTTGTCATGTTTTTGTATATATTGTAGTTTTATTTTAAAATCGCTTGTTACGGAAGAAAGTGTTTTACTGAAACGCGTCTGACAACGGGCTTCGACCTCAGGATGCTTTTATTCATGTTGTGAGTTTTTCCGAAATAAACTTTCTTATTATTGGATACGGGTGCCAGCTCCAACTTTTTCCAAGTTATGAGGCAACCAAGGACAAGGCAAGGTCTTTGATGCCAAGGGAAGAAAGGATCTGAAGTAGGATGGAGTGGTCGACTGTGTTAAAGGCAGAGGACAAGGTCAAGAAGGAGGCGGCAGGGATAGATGAATTAAAACAAGTAGACTATTTCTCCATGTTAAAATATCATCCAGCAGAAAAGTGGAGTAACCTCAGCGATAAGGGGTTCCTCCACTATCCGTTGGATGATGTTTTAACATGGAGAAATGAAGTCTATTTCTTTTAATTCACCTAACCCTGTCTGTCCTAGATGGAAACAACTTCTTACTTTGGATTGCTACACGCCAGGACAGGGTCGGCTCAATGCGAGCAGTGTATGGATCTTGCAAGCCTAGAACATAGAGTGGTGAGCTGGACTTTTCTTTTACATATTACTACAAGATGGGGATAAGGATGGGGTACAAGATGTTGGCCAAAATTACTATATGCTGCTAATGGTAAGATATTATTAAAATTGTAAGAAGATGATGATATTACTAAAATTATTATTTTTTCTATGTGTGACCCATATACCCCACCGAGTTGGAGACCCACTGCTCTAGGGTCTATATTCATATACAACCCCTGGCGAAAATTATGGAATTTCCTGGCTTAGAGGATGTCCGTTCAGTTGTTTAATTTTGTAGAAAAAAAGCAGATCACAGACATGGCACAAAACTAAACTCATTTCAAATAGCAGCCCTCTGCCTTGAAGAAACACTAAAAGAAATCTTGAAAAAAAAAAAAAAGTGCTAGCCAGTAAGTGTTACTTTTGTAGACCAAGCAGGGGGAAAAATTATGGAATCACTCAATTCTGAGGAAACAATTATGGAATCATGACAAACAAACAAAACAACACTCAACTACATTACTAGTATTTTGTTCCACCACCTCTGCGTTTAAAACAGCTTGCAGTCTCTGAGGCATGGACTTAAGTGACAAACAGTACTCATCAGTCTGGCTCCAACTTTCACTGCTGTTGCCAGATCGGCTTTGCAGGTTGGAGCCTTGTCATGGACCATTTTTTTCAACTTCCACTAAAGATTTTCAATTGGAATGAGATCCAGACTATTTGCAGGCCAACGTTTGTTAAAGTGAAATTTGTAAAGGTTTGTGTTATGCTGGCTTAGAGGGGGAGGAGGGTAAATTGTTTCGCGTTTGGTGAAAACGAAAGATGTCAATTTGATTGCCATGTACTGATAGAATTGTTAATAAAAATTTACCTGGTTTAAAAAAAAAATAAAAATAAAAAAATTCTCACTTTGCAGTGAGCAGTACATGTCACATAGCACATCAAAGATCACTGGAAGTGAGTGGCTACTGGGAGAATATAAATGTGTTTTTTCCTGCAGCCGCTACTACAGTTAAAGTGAACCTGTCACGTGGAAAAATGCTACATATCTACAGATGTATGGTTAACCTACAGGTTGATAGCATTCCGGACCTACAGATTAAACATGATTAAAACGCTATGGAACTACAGATTACCACTATATCTGCAGGTAAAAGGGGATTTGTGTGTGTACTCACCGTAAAATCCTTTTCTCTAAGCCTCTAATTGGGGGACACAGGACAATGGAGTAACTCATCCCCTGCAGTATACACCCTCCGGCTGGCAGAAGCCGAACCAGTTCAGTGACCAAAGCAGTAGGAGAGAGAAAAAAAATAGGCCTGTAAGAAAGCAACCATAACAGAACTCAAAGAACTAAAAAGAACATCAAACGGCCCGGAACGGGCAACTGGGAGGGTGCTGTGTCCCACAGGAAAGGATTTTACGGTGAGTATGCACAAAAATCTCCTTTTCTCAATCGCCTCACTGGGGGACATAGGACCATGGGACGTCCTAAAGCAGTCCCTGAGTGGGCATATAGAAAAAAAACATAGAACAAAGAATATTAGAATGTATGGCCTTGCAAAAGGCTAAGAGATGAGCAACCGCCACCTGCCAGATACGTCTACCCAGACTCGCATCTGCCGAAGACTGGGTATGGACATTGTAGTGTTTCACAAAAGTGTGCAAGCTGGACCAGGTGGCAGCTTTGCAAACCTGGTCCAGGATGCTCCTACCGCATGAGTAGAGTGCGCTCTTAACCCAACTGGAATGGGCATGTTCCGCAATGGATATGCTTCCTGAATGGTTGACTTAATCCATCTGGCCAATGTGGCCTTGGATGCCGCCATGCCCTTCCGGGAAAATGAAGAGAGAATCAGACTTCCGGAAAGGTGCTGTCCTAGAGACGTAGTACCTAAGACCTCTAACCAGAAGCATGTGCATAGCCTCATTCAAACGGTGCACCGACGCCGGGCAAAATGAGGGGAGAGAGATCTCCTCATTCAGGTGGAAGGAAAAAAAATCACCTTTGAGAGGAATGACTTGTACTAGCCGGAGCACAACCTTATCCGGATGGAAAACCAGGAAAGGCGCCCTGCAAAAAAGGGCTGCTAACTCTGAGACACGACGTATAGAAGTTATTGTCACGAGAAAAGCAACCTTCCAGGATAAGAGAGAAAGGGAGACCTCCTTGAGAGGCTCAAAGGGGGGGGGTCTCTGAAGAACATCTAGGTCCAGATTTAGGTCCCACGCGTCTATCGGCCTACTATAAGGGGGAACCAGACGGGACACCCCTTGAATAAAGGTCCTGACCTGAGGTTTAATAGCAAGGTGTCGCTGGAAAAGCGCTCCTGTCCCTCCATACAGACCAGCCACTATGCTGCTGCTACACTTGCACTAAGAATTTAGGACGGAGTCATCTGCTGAGTATCCCCTGAGGGTACTGGCCTGAGCGGATGCTCATGTGGGAACCAACCCACGTACTCTAACCACATCCACAAGATTCACTTGAGAAAGGCTCGCCTGGAGCCGAAAAGTTGTGTGATACAACTTGTTCTTGTCAACCTTTATAATAAAGAAAGAACACAGTAAGATACCAAAAATCTCATTTTTTTGTGTGTCGGGGCTATATTTACAGACGCTGGAAAAGCCTTGACAGTGCAGAAATTTGACCTTTGTGAGAACCGGAAGAAAGCCCGGCATCCAGTCCGGACTGAAGGAAGCCTAGAATCACAGGGCGGGAAAACGCCAGTGGCGAGTGGTCTCGAGCCTTACACCAAGAGAAGAAAGCCCTCCATGTGCGATGGTAAAGCGAGCCGAGGCGGGTTTCCTAGCGCTGATCGTTTTGATCACTTCCGATGAGAAACCGGCCTGGGTTAGAACCCAGGTCTCAACAACCACGCCGTCAAATTCAGGGCCGTCGAATGTTGGTGGCATATTGGACCCCGAGTTAGCAGGGCCGGGTGCTCCGGAAGGCGCCAGGGTGTGTCGGCGAGGAGCCGCACTAGGTCGGCGTACCAGGCACGCTTGGATCAATCTGGTGCTACTAGAATGATGGGGACGCCTTCTGCCTTGATTTTCCTCACCACTCTGGGTATTAAGAGGCAGAGGGGGAAAGATGTAAGGCAGGCAAAACTGAGTCCAGAGTTGGACAAGTCAGAGTTAACAGCGGATCGTGGGACCGAGCCATTAAAGTGGGCACCTTGGCGTTTATTCGCGAAGCCATGAGATCCACTTCCAGAGTCCCCCAGCGATTACATATCTGCCAGACAACCTCTGGATGTAGAGCCCATTCCCCCCGATGCAATGCCCTGACAGCTGAGGAAATCTGCCGCCCAGATGTCGACGCCCGGAATGTGCACTGCTGAGAGAACTGACCGGGTAGATTCGGCCCAGCAGAGAATGGGTTCCACATTGCGCATGGCGTACCCGCTGCGGGTGCCTCCCTGAGGATTGACATATGCCACTGCTGTGGCATTGTCCGATTGGACCCCAATATGGCAATCTGCTAGAAGATGATGAAAAGTCTATAAAGCCAAGAATATGGCCCGAATCTCCAGAAGGTTGATGGGCAGAGTGCAGTCCCGTGAGGACCACCGGCCCTGAGTTATGTGGTGGCGGTAAACCACCCCCCCCAAGCCTATCAGGCTGGCATCGGTGGTAAGCAGTGCCCAGGAAGGACCTCCCCTGTGAGAGGGAAGACGGTCGCAGCCACCAGCGGAGGGCCTGCTTAACCTTGGAAAGCAGCCGAAGAGTCCTGTCTAAGGTGATTGGATTCCTGTCCCACGCTGAAAAAAGGGCCATCTGCAGGGGCCTGAGTTGCAGCTAGGCAAAGGGGACCACCTCCATTGCCGTAACCATCCTGCGTAGGACTGTCATGCCCAAGCAAATGGAGTGAGATGAAGGGCGAAGAAGAACTCACACTCCCTGATGCAGAGCATGGGGCTTGTCTTGAGGGAGAAGTACCAACCTGCGGGAGGTATCGAAAACCATCCCCAGGAAGGTAATCGTCTATTTCTGGGACTGGAAAGGACTTGGGCCAGATTGACTAGCCACCCCAGGCAAGAGAGTGTGTTCACGGTAATATGAACGCTCTATTCGCAGGCTGCAAAGGAAGATGCTTTGATCAGTAGGTCGACCTACGCCCCAAGAGTTAAGAATTGTCATAATGGCCACCATGACTTGTGAAAACCCTGGGAGCCATGGCGAGCCCGAAGGGCAGTGCAATGAACTGAAAACGGTTTTCGTGAATGGCAAAGCGCAGGTATTATTGATGCACCTGGGAGATCTAAATGTGTAGATATGCATCACGAATATCTATTGAGGCCAGGAATTTTCCCTCCTTCATTGATGTAATGATGGAGTGGAGGGACTCCATGCAGAAATGGTGAGATGAACAAATTTGTTCAGGTGCTTCAGGTCCAAGATGGGACGGACAGAGCCATCCTTCTTGGCAACTACGAAAAGGTTTGAATAGAAACCTTTGAAGCGTTCACCTTCCGGAACTGGGATGATGACTCCAGACTGTAGCAGGGACTCGACATCCTTGAAAAAGGTGCAAGTACTCAATGGAGGCCGTGGGGGGACGGACAGGAAAAAATGATTTGGTGAGCGGGTAACAAACTTGATGTTGTAGCTGGAAGACACCAGTTCCTGACCAACCTGCCTTCTGTAACGGCGAGCCAGACGTGACGAAATAAAGAAAAGTGGCTGCCTGCTAAGATGGAGTCTTCTGTGGCTGAGGGCAAGTCAAGATGAGGAAAACCTATAGGATCTAGATCTGTTCGATCTGGACTGTTTGGACCGAGACTGCCAGGTGGTGTTTGGCTTTTCAGCGGACTGGAAGCAGGATGTATTTTGCGACCAGCAGGAGGCCGACCAGCCGAACGAAATACTAAAGGAACGAAATAGTGTCTGCTGACGCCGCACAAAGGAGCGTCTCGGTTTATGTTGGGGAAGAGAGGTACTCTTTCCTCCAGTGGCGTCTGAAATTAGTTTGTCAAGCTGTTCTCCAAAGAGGCAGCCACTAAGATATGTAAGACTAGTGAGGGATTTCTTGGAGGCGGAGTCTGCTCTCCACTCTCTGAGCTAGAGCGCTCTGTGAATGGTGATGGCATTCGAGGCTGCAACGGCTGCGCAATTGGCTGAGTCCAAGGACGCATGAATAAGATATTCCCTGGCTACTGAGGTGTGGGCTGTTAGGTCCGCCAGCTCAGGGGAGAAGCTGCTATCTCGTTGAGAGGAGTGTAGAGAATTTGCCCAGGTCATGATTATCTTAGTAACCCACACAGAGACAAAGGATTGTGAGAGAGACGACCCAGACGCCTCGAAGACCGAGCGCGCCAATTATTCCACCTGTCTGTCGGTTGGGTCCTTAATGGAAGATCCATATGGCATCGAAAGTAAGGTTCTTGCTGCCAAACGGGAAATCGGAGGGGGAAAAGGGGGGGCTTGGTCAACCTGTGGGGAGTCTGCCCAGTCCTGGCCTTAGGCTGAGGAGAAAGAGTAACATGCTTCAATGGCCTTGCGGTTTGCAAATCTCTTATCTGGGTGAGATCTATGTTTTTCAGGATCTCCTGAAACTCAGGATGATCTGCAAAAAATGTGTGCGTGCGTTTGACCTTCTTGAAAGATACCGCATGTTCTGGGGTCGTCAACTTTGAGTGTCTGGTTGACAGCCGTGATTAAATCCTCGACCATGGCTTGCGTGTCGGGAGAATCCAAGTCAAAGGACACATCCGGCTCAGGACCCGAGTCCGGATCTTGAAGTGCATCAGACAAGGGTGAGGCCGGTTCTAGTTCCCGATAGGGGAGGTGTAAGAGCCCTGTGAGGACGCAGGAGAAGCGTCCTTATGTTTACGTATCGTACCAGCCACGGATTGTTGTTTATCTCTTGGCCTGCCTCTATGTGGCGTGCTGTCGTGTACCAGGGAGTCTACCTGTGATGCCGACTGGCCGCAGGTGCACAGCATGGGACGGCTCTGCAGGGCCTGGACTAGGGTGGTAGAGAGCTTGTCCATGGATTGCGACATGGATTGTATGATGAACAGAGGCCATTCGGGTGGGTTAGGGGAACAGGAAGGTGCGGTGTCGGTGGGGGGCTCCTGGACGTTAGTAGGGTCACAAATCTGGCAGTGTGGAGCAGAGTGTCCGCTAGGCAGCTAAGCGTGGCATGTAATGCAAGAGGCATATGAGACCGTGTAAGATTTGGGGGTCTTTTTGGTGGTCTTTGAGCTCTGCATCGTTAGGTAGGTTATATATGGCCAATATATGTCACACTGTGGGATCCAGTATACTGAGACAGGGAGCAGAGTCAATAGAATGAGCTGCAGCAGAGTAGGGTCTGCTGAGCTCCTTACCCCAGAACTAGGCCTGGCCTCTGATGCAGCTGTTCCCTGATCCAGTGCACCCTTTTGCAGAGAGGCTTTATGCCGCGGAAACTGCCGGGATACCGATGCTCCAGTCTGGAGTTACAGGCTGCACGTGTGAGGAAGTTGGCCGTAGAGAAAGGCACGCAGGAAGTCTCGCGATGAGCGAGAAGTGCCAAAAAATAGCTGGACCGCCCCTTTCTGGGAGGTGGCCAGGGGGCATTCCAGCTGCAGATGACATCACACAGAGGCAGGTGGGAAGCCGGAGCCACTTGGTAGCAGGCTGGTGTCGGGAAATAGAGTAAATTGCGGCCTCGGAAATGGTGCAGGGCCGGCGCGGAGGTATCGGCTGCTGCATCCTTGCCCCTGGTAGGGAATCTTCTGTGTTTGCCATACCCCCCTCTGGTACGGAGGGGGTTTCCAGTATGCAGGGCAGTGGAGTCCGAGTCGTGGAGTTGGTGCCCATTTTGGTGGAGTCGGAGTTTGAGTCGGTAGAAAATGGTCCGACTCCTAAAATATATAATAAATTAGGTACAGTAATTCAATGCAGAATGTGCTGAATATTATTATGAATTGTTATGTTCTATCTAAATATCTTGATTATTATGTCAATATAATGATTAAAGAGGAACTGTCACCAACCATGCATGGTGATCTAATTACAGCACTGAATGCAGCATTTCTGCTGCATTCAGGCAAGGGGTCCCCCAGCCCTTGAGCCCCCCTGTACCCCGAGATAATACACTTTGAAAACTTACATTGTGGAGCCAAATAGGAGGTGGCTTGTGGCTGGAGCCAAAGGGCAGTTTCATACCCCCTGTATGTTTAATCCGCCCACCGCCGCCTCCCTGATGCCAATCGTTGTCTCCCTCGCCTGCTGCATAGTACGCAGAGCTGGCCGCTTTGCCCCGCCTCCTGCGGTGACGTCGCCGCCTTTCCCCGCCCTGCTCCATGTTAACCATGGAGCAGGGCGGGAAAAGGAGGCGACATCACCGCAGGTGGCGGGGCAAAGCGGCCAGCACTGCAATAAGCTCTGTGTACTATGCAGCAGGCGAGGGAGACAATGATTGGCATCAGGGAGGCGGCGGTGGGCGGATTAAACATACAGGGGGTGTGAAACTGCCCTTTGGCTCCAGTCACAAGCCACCTCCTATTTGGCTCCACTATGTAAGTTTTCAAAGTGTATTATCTCTGGGTACAGGGGGCTCAAGGGCTGGGGGACCCCTTGCCTGAATGCAGCAGACAAGCTGCATTCAGTGCTGTAATTAGATCAGCATGTATGGTTGGTGACAGGTCCTCTTTAAAGCCTGATGTTACCATTGACCTACAATAAATTTATCACTTAAAAATGAGCCATAAACGAAGGAGCTGGAGTCGAAGTCTGGGAAATTAATGAGTCAGTGGTTTGGCTTACCGACTCCACAGCCCTGCCAGTATGCGGTCTGTATGTGGACCGTTGTGCATGACCATGGGGCCCAGGAGATAAGGGTAGCCTGGAGGCATTACCTGGTGCTGGCTACTGCAACCCATAGTCCCTGTGAGGGGAGGATGGGGAGGGTGGAGTGTAAGGTGAATATAACGGCTCCTGCGACCCAGGGTCTCTGGGAAGGGAGGCTGGGGAGGGCCAGAAATCCCAGACGTGTCACCAGGCTCCTGCAACCCAGAGTCCCAACTGTGGGATCTAGAGAGGGCTGTAGGGCTCCTAGAGAGATGATGGAGCAGAGGGGGATACAGGGAGGTAACACTCCGCATGCCCTTCTGAGGATGTGGAGATCGGAATGCTACAGAACTGTTGCCGTGGTTTAAAAGTGAAAAAATAAAAGAAGTATTGTTCCTCGTCACAGAAGGGGTTACGTGGATGTAGCACTCCACATTCCTCTCTGTTGGTGGTTGTGGGAGAACGGTACGCGAAGGCACTGTCGCCCGTCTGACTTCATTCCGAGGGAAAAGTGAGGAAAAAAGTTAAAAGAAAAAATAAAATAATAATAAGGATATGATGTGGGTCAATAGACCGCATCTGCCTCCGACTGACACTAAGCTGAAACTGGTTTGGCTTCTGCCAGCCAGAGGGTGTATACTGCAGGGGAGGAGTTACTCTGTTCTTTTCAGATTCTACTTAGTGTCGCCTCCTAGTGAACTGCAGCATAACACCCCATGGTCCTGTGTCCCCCAATGAGGCGATTGAGAAATAGTAATTTCATAGGTAACTGGTTCCCGTTCATCAAAATAAGTGAACGATGAAATAAGCATAAAGGGGTTGTTCAAGTTCCTCTCCCAAATCATCTCTCTGATTCATTATAATAACCTATTGCTTCTTTTTAAAAAGGAGACATTAAAGGGTTATTTAAAAAAGAAAAATCATGTCATCTTACTGATCACTGCTGTTTCGGCCCTTGGAAGCTCCAGTGGTCCCAAGACTGGGGTTTTAAAGAGTGTGTCAACCACAAAACATTAAATGGGCTACACTGCTATTATGTGCTCGTGACCCATGAGTAAAGGCCCTGTTACACGCTTCAATGTCCCATCGATCCAACTTGACCTAGATCGCTTGAACGACGTTTAATGATCGCTGGTGAGTTGTCACACGTACAGATATCGTGAACGCCGCAACAATGATTCCGCGACAAGTGAACGATACTTGCGGTCGTTTGATTGCCTAAGTCCTTCAGTTCTGAATAAGTGAAGTTGTTAAGTACATTGTTATCAAGGTGTCACACACACCAATGCTGCAGGGATGGACGAACGATCGAGTGATTTATGATCCGGATCATAAACCTGCGATCACCGATCAGCCGATTTATCGTTGGTCGTATGTACGTGTCACACGCAACGTCATGCTCCTCCCCAAAACCTGTGACGTACCAACGATATCGTAGCGTGGAACAGGCCCTTTAGACTGCTTAGTGCAGTTGAAACGCGTCAACTGGGTCATGTCGACCATGTAAATTTTTTCTTTTGTAAGCACTATATTTTCTTTTGAAAAATAAAAGTAAATCCAGTCCTGTTATTAATAATAATAATAATAATAATATTTATTCTATTATATAGTGCTATTAATTCCATAGCACTTTACATACATTTGCAACAATGTTCCCATTGGAGCTCACAATCTAAATATCCTATCAGTAGGTCTTTGGTTTCCTCCCACATTTCAGAGTGCCCGGAGGAAACCCACGCAAACACGGAGAGAACATACAAACTTCTTGCAGATGTTGTCCTTGGTGGGATTTGAACCCAGGAAACCCAGCGCTGCGAGTCTGCAGTGCTAACTACTGAGACACTGTTGAGATGGACTCCAACTTTTTTCTATTATCCAAAATATCCTCATCCTGGATAAAGTCCCCCCACACTGGTTTATAATCCCAATCCTGGTATATGGCCCCCCATTCTGGCATACAGCCCCTTCCACCCCCCATCTTGGATATAGCCCAGCCATCCTGGTACACAGGCCCCATCCTGGTAATGGCCCCTCTGCTGGCGCACACACAAAATAATAAATGATGTAATTCAGCTCTCCCTGGCTTCCCTGCTTGCAGCACTTAGCATTTCTGCGACCTCCTGTGTCCCCAGCATGTGACTGGGGCATGCACAGCGATGACATCACTGTGCTGTGGCGGTCACATGATCGGAGGCTGGCACAAACAGCAGGACGCAGAAGCACTCAGTGCTGCAAGCAGAGAACCCATGTAGAGGTGAGTTACATCGCTTATTATTTTTGTGTGCGCACAAGCAGGGGCGATTACCAGGAATGGGGGGTGACTACACAAGTAATATGCGCCGCTCCCCTGCCCACCTCTCAGCGCTGGTTTCAGCTCTGAGAGGTGATGGACAGGTGATGCAGTGAATATTACATGAGCCTAATGAGCGGGTCCGCATGACCTCCCGCTGCCTCTGCAGCCCGCTCCAGAGCCTCTGCTTCCTCAAGCACAGCCCCACAGTCCGTATATGTGGACTATAAGATGCACCCGCACAATTTGGGGAAGGGGTGTCATAGTCTGAATAATATAGCATGTGTCACATTTCTTCGGCATTTGGAAAAGGACTTCATCTGTTAACAGCAAAGAGCGAGAAATCGTGTTTACAATCGACAAACAGAATTATGGAAATACCGTATGTCAATATCAATACTCAACCATTCTTAGACCCCTTTCACATCAGCGTTTCTGTCTGGATCCGGAAGATGCGGACAGAAAACCACATCTGCCGCCTAATGGCCGCACTTGTGGTACACTTGCGGCAAGCCCCATGCATTCTCTATGGGGCTTGTGGCAAGTACGGTATTGCCACGATCCGGCAATTGCAGCTGCAAAAAGAAAAAAATGCAGTCAGCTCCGTGTTTTTTTCGCGACCGCAACTGCCAAATCGCAGCAATACCGCACTTGCCGCAAGCCCCAGAGAATGCATGGGGCTTGCCGGAAGTCAACCGCAAGTGCGGCCATTAGGCGGCAGATGCGGTTTTCTGTCCGGATGTGTCAGATCCGGGCAGAAACGCTGGTGTGAAAGGGGCCTAAAGCACGAAAACACACACAAAAGGCAAGTGGAAAATCATGTTAGACAACCCTTCTAAAATCCAGCTTTTTATAAAAAAAAAATAAATAAATAAAAAAAATTAAAAAAAATATTATAATTATAAATGTTAACAATAGTAACAATTGGTATTCATGAAGAGATTAAAAACTTACCAATGTACCATAAGGGCCAGCATGAAATTTTATAATATGTACTAAATATTTTCCCAGTCCTGAAAAAAAATACAGTCAATTTAAAATACTAGAATTTCAATTATAATGTGAATGTGAAACAATAATAATATCACTTCACTGAATACATATTTTACCCATAAATCATGAGTTTTATCAGTCCAGGAAGAGGAAACAGATTTTATCTCCATCCCTTTATAACATCATTTTTTACAAAACCCGAGAACGGACTTTGGGCACATATCTCACACAGCAACCATCACAATGGATCCTAGATGTTTTCAGGGGTCAGGAATGAAAGAAACGTAGTGAATGCAGCACAACCTCCTAGTAATGTCCTGTTCCAGGCGGAGCTATAGATTCTGTAGGGATGTGAATGCAGCCCCTGCCTCCTGTGATGTCCCATTTGAGACGTCTCTCAAATGAACAATCACGTTGGTTAAAAAAAACACAACAACCCACAGTGAGGGATTAGTTAGATAAGTAGAAAAGTAGATTATTGTATATTAACAGTAACGGCAAAAGTGGATAGGGTGTAAAGATAGATAGTTTAGAAAGAGATAAAGACAGTGGGCCTGAGATTTCTAGAAATAACATCCACCTTGCTGGGTCTATAACACGCTGTTTTGTGATGCAGCAAATATATACACAGTGTCAAAACCTTATAGTATGCACGCAGCCTTAGGCCCCATTCACACACTGCTTTTTTTGCTGCGTATTTTTACGCACAAGCTCAAAAAAGCCAGGAGTGGAACAATCAAAACCGGGAGTGGCACACTCAGAGGAAAGGTCTAATAGAAACAAGTGCTCCACTTATATGTTTAAAGGGAACCTGTCACCTGATTTTAAGCCCCTACACTATCTCTAGCTGTCCCTACACCTTCCTAGCAGCTCCCTGTCTATCCCGTTCTTATCTAAAGTGTCCCTATTAAACATGTGTAAAAGAAGTTTAAACTTACTGCAGTCCCCGTGGTTGTGGGACTGGGTAGGCGTGGCCACGCTGCCTTCATCACTCCTCTGTGTTAAAATGCACGCCCCACTGGGCGGCATTATTCTGTGTCCTCTATGCCCCCTGGATTTGGAATCTCCCGCTCTCTGTGTACTTCTATGCACCGGCCGGGCGTCACATCCGGCGCGGTGCATTATGGGGCCGGTCACGTGATCGGCCCCAGTGCATTATGGGCTTGATCACGTGATCTGCCCGGTTCCGCGCATGCGCTTATTGAAGCCGGGCCGATCACGTGATCGGCCCCATAATGCACTAGGGCCGATTACGTGACCGGCCCCATAATGCACCGCGCCGGATGTGACGCCCGGCCGGTTCATTTTCTAGGCAGGCCCTCCCTGCTCTCCACGACGCTGGCCGGGCATGACGCGAATCGCGTCATTTCCAGTATCGGGTGACGTCAGTACACCCACGCCGCTCTAGCGCATGCGGTGCTTGAAGCCAAACGAGCGGCGTGGGTGTACTGACATCAACCGATCCCGGAAATGACGCGATTCGCGTCATGCCCGGCCAGCGTCGTGGAGAGCAGGGAGGGCCTGCCTAGAAAATGAATAAAAGATCACGCCCATTAGGGCATGATCTTCTGACAAACAGGGCACCAGCAAACACGCCCTAAGGGCTAAAGAATATAGCCCCAACTAATTATAATGCCTAATGAGTATTAAATAGTTTTTATGCACTTTCACAGGATGCTTTTAGGAGACAAAAGGAGTGTGAGAATGGTGATAGGATGCTGCAGGGACATGATATTGTAGCTTAGGTGGCATTTTGGAGGTGACAGGATCCCTTTAAGAAACCACTGCAAAATTTGCAGTTTCTCTGATTTTTCTCTTTCTAGGTATATTTTTGAGGAAAATGTACATTGTTTTTAGTCTATAAAACTACTGACAACTACTAAACTACTGACTACAGACATTTCTCCGAAATTCAAAGCTAAAAATTTTGTATTTATTTGCAGCAAATGAGAAATCGTCAAAATAATAATAAAGAAACAGTGCATTATTTCAGGTCTGAAAGCAAAGAAAACAAGTTCATATTCATTTAGAAACAACTATACTAATGTTTTAACTCAGGAAGATTTTAGAAAATCAATATTTGGTGGAATAACTATGATTTTTTATCACAGCTTTCATGCGTCTTGGCATGCTTTCCACCAGTCTTTCACACTGCTTTTGGCACAAACATGTTAGCAGTTTCTTTCTTTGATGGCTTGTGACTATCCATCTTCCTCTAGATTACATTCCAGAGGTTTTCAGTGGGGTTCAGGTCTGGAGATTGCGCTGGCCATGATACAGTCTTGATGTGGTGCTCCTTTATCCACACATTGATTGACCTAGCTGTGTGGCATGGGGCATTGTCCTGCTGGAACAAAAACAGTCCTCAGAGTTGGGAAACATTGCCTGAGCAGAAGGAAGAAAGCATTTTTCAAGGATAACCTTGTACGCGGCTTGATTCATTCGTCCTTTGCAAAGATTAACCTGACCAATTCCAGCCTTGCTGAAGCATCCCCAGATCATCCTCCAAATTTAAAAGCGGGTGCAAGACACTGTGACTTTTACGACTATCCAGGTCACAGTCTAACCATTAGACAACCAGGTGTCAGGCAAAGCTGAAAATTAGACTCATCAGAGAAGACTACCCTACTCCAGCCTTCTAAGGTCCAATCCTTATGGTCTGTGGCAAACTTCAGCCTGGCTTTCCTTTGCTTTTCAGTGATGAAAGGCTTTTTTCTAGCTTTACATGACTTGAGCCCTGCTTCCAGGAACCTGTTACAAACTGTTCTTGCCGTGCACTTCACCCCAGCTGCCATTTGCCATTCCTTTTGTAGGTCACTTGATGTCATCCTACGGTTGCTAAGTGAAATTCGAATAAGATGACGGTCATCCTGGTCAATGGAGAGTCGCTTTCGCCTCTCTCTGTCTGCGCTGCTTCTGCTGTGCAGGCTTTGCCCTCCCCCTCTCGGTCACTCACAGAATGCAAATCATTTGTCCTGCCTTCAGCTTTCACACCACAGCAGAAGCTGCACAGAGAGGCTGATCATTCAGGCTGCAAAACAACACGCCCAGAGGGCTATCACATATAGCACCTACTTCACTGATACTTACTCATTAGGATGATAAAGTGTTTATTTCAACTTAGAAAGGAAGCATTTAGCACAAAGAGGGATGGTTATAATGGTAATAGAAGGTTAATTGACATGTATTAATAGGTCAGGTGGGTTTTAGGAGGTGACAGGTTCCCTTTAAGTAGAATGAAGTGTACTTTGGTTGGAATTCAACTGACACTGGTATGAAATGGCTGTCAGACATGTAGAGATGGTGATTTTTTAGAAAACTGTGCAGTGGTCTCTTAATTTTTGCCAGAGCTGTATATACAGTATTTCCATGAAGGTGTCACACTTGGGTCAGGACACAAATAGCCAGTCCAAGCATTATGGCCTGATCTCAACCAGATTTATATGGTCCTCTGAATATCAAAAAGACATAAACTAGAACAAAACACCCAAATTTAATTTGACAAAACCTCTTAGCAGGAGACAGAACACAAACACATTTTGTGCTATCAAAGTCATTTTCTATACACATATGGATACACGGGTAGGAACAGACTGAAAAGCACTTGTAGATTCACCTGTAGCCATAATAGTATTGTGGCACAGAGTTTATTAGGAAAATCAAAAATGGTTGTACATATATTACACTCAAAGCAGGATTGAACGTTTTGCATGGTTTCATGTCTTTTTACATAAGTTGAAAGGGCATTTTGGTGCATCGTATCTTTTAACAGACTCCAGTTTGAACTTTGACACTTCTTATGTGAACTGTTATCACAAATTATTATTTATTTATATAGCGCCATTAGATTCCATGGCGCTTAACATATGGAAAGGGCAGACATGGACAAGTACAATATGTATAGACAATCAGGTTGTACAGGTACAGGAGGGAGAGGACCCTGTCCGCAAGGGCTAACAGTCCACAAGGGACGGGTGGTGATACAGTATGAGAGGGTAGTGCCGATCATGCGTTGGTGTGGTGAATCGGGTCTCATTGTAGGCTGTAGGCTTGTCAGAAGAGGTGTGACGACTTCAGGTTTCTTTTGAGGGTTCCCAGGGTAGCAGAGTGTCTGATGTGGTGGGGGAGAGCGTTCCAGAGCATAGCGGATGCACGAAAGAAATCTTGCATGAGATTGAGAGAGAGGAGGAAATAAGAGGGGAGTAGAGGAGGATCTCTTGAGAGGATTGCAGGGTGCGTGAGGTTAGGTATCACAAATCATTTCATTACTGTTTTTGGACCAACCATTTATCTAAAGACAATATATCTGTCTGTACCTCCTATCGGGGAACCCTGATTTTACTGCCAGCTGCAGCTCCCTCCCAACTATATGCTTCACATCACCTGTGTCAAGTATTGCATTTGTCCTTTGAAATTTCAAACCTTGAAAACAAGTCAGAGGCTGAACTCTGCTATTTATTGCCCAGATGCTTCTACTCTAACCCTTCCCATTACAGATCAGTCTTCAAATCTTGGACCAACAATTAATCATGGGACTTAAAACTGTCTGCTTTTTATCTATGTACTGCATATCCAGCTTCCTATTTATGTGTTTATGTGTACATTCAGAACTTGTGTCATTACGAGCCAGAAGAAGAGACCTTAGTGTCTCGAAACCTTGCTTAAAGGGAACCGGACCCCTCCAAATCACCCCCAACTCTATTAATACCTGTCCCTGCACCCTAAAAGATCATTAGCAGCGGTCCTTTTCTGTAAAAAATCTGATCTGTAACATTGTGAAAAACGCTATTATTCACTTACATCTCAGGGACTTCTTCACATTGAATAAGTCTCACAGGGCGTTCCCTGTGAGACTCTAAACCCTCCTGAGCAGTTTATTATCACGCCCCGATGGGCGTGATAACTAATCCTAGTCCTCCTCACCCCCCTGTATGGGCGTAATAGCCGGTGTGACACTATTTGCATCACATCCGGTCCTGGTGACGTGTGTACACCCTTTAGGTGTAAGCCGACCTCACCATGCGCGGCTTACACCTAAAGGGTGTACACACGTCATCAGGACCAGATGTGACGCAAATAGCGTCACACCGGCTATTACGCCCATACAGGGGGGCGAGGAGGACAAGGGTTAGTTATCACGCCCATCGGGGCGTGATAATGCACTGCTCAGGAGGGTTTAGAGCAGGGGTGGGGAACTCCAGTCCTCGAGGGCCGCAAACAGTTCAGGTTTTCACGATTTCCTTAGTATTGCACAGGGATTGGAATCATCACCAGTGCAAGTGATTATGTTATCACCTGTGCAATACTAAGGAAATCCTGAAAACATGCACTGTTTGCGGCCCTCGAGGACTGGAGTTCCCCACCCCTGGTTTAGAGTCTCACAGGGAACACCCTGTGAGACTTATTCAATGTGAAGAAGTGCCTGACATGTAATTGTATAATGGCGTTTTTCACAATGTTATAGAACGGATTTTTTACAGGAAAGGACTGCTGCTAATGATCTTTTAGGGTGCATGGACAGGTATTAATTGGTTAGTTGGGGGTGATTTGGAGGGGTCAGGGTCCCTTTAACTTTTTCTTACCTTTTAATGGATAACTGAAAAGATGGTATCAACCACTGAGGACTCTCAGATTCTAATATTTTTCTATTTACTGGCTAACATGGTACAAACAGTTTTTAGTTTTACTCACATCTCTGTATAAATCATTCCCGCCAGAGACAAATTCAAAATCCCCCAGGCTAAAACAATATTGCGGGCATGTGCCTCTCTTCTCATCTTGATGGCTGAATCAATAAATAATGAAGATGGATTTGGCTGCACAATCTTCTCTCCTAAGAGATAAAACCAAAAAAATACAATTACAACCAAATGCAGCTGCATCCAAACAAAACTATAGCACAAACTGTAAGGGTGGACTGGCCATAAGGTTGTCTGAACACTAGTTTGGCAAATAGCTCCCCCCCCCCTCCCATACACATGTCCTATACCTCTCCCCCCCCCCTCCCATACACATGTCCTGTACCTCTCCCCCCCCCCCCTCCCATACACAATGTCCTGTACCTCTCCCCCCCCCCTCCCATACACATGTCCTGTACCTCTCCCCCCCCCCCCCATACACATGTCCTATACCTCTCCCCCCCCCCCTCCCATACACATGTCCTGTACCTCTCCCCCCCCCCCTCCCATACACATGTCCTGTACCTCTCCCCCCCCCCCTCCCATACACATGTCCTGTACCTCTCCCCCCCCCCTCCCATACACATGTCCTGTACCTCTCCCCCCCCCCCTCCCATACACAATGTCCTGTACCTCTCCCCCCCCCCTCCCATACACATGTCCTGTACCTCTCCCCCCCCCCCTCCCATACACATGTCCTGTACCTCTCCCCCCCCCCCCTCCCATACACATGTCCTGTACCTCTCCCCCCCCCCCTCCCATACACATGTCCTGTACCTCTCCCCCCCCCCTCCCATACACATGTCCTGTACCTCTCCCCCCCCCCTCCCATACACATGTCCTGTACCTCTCCCCCCCCCCTCCCATACACATGTCCTGTACCTCTCCCCCCCCCCTCCCATACACATGTCCTGTACCTCTCCCCCCCCCCCTCCCATACACATGTCCTGTACCTCTCCCCCCCTACCCCTCCTCCCATCCCATCACATGTCCTGTACCTCTCCCCCCCCCCTCCCATACACATGTCCTGTACCTCTCCCCCCCCCCTCCCATACACATGTCCTGTACCTCTCCCCCCCCCCTCCCATACACATGTCCTGTACCTCTCCCCCCCCCTCCCATACACATGTCCTGTACCTCTCCCTCCCCCCTCCCATAACACATGTCCTGTACCTCTCCCCCCCCTCCCATACACATGTCCTGTACCTCTCCCCCCCCTCCCATACACATGTCCTGTACCTCTCCCCCCCCCTCCCATACACGTCCTGTACCTCTCCCCCCCTCCCATACACATGTCCTGTACCTCTCCCCCCCCTCCCATACACATGTCCTGTACCTCTCCCCCCCCTCCCATACACATGTCCTGTACCTCTCCCCCCCCCTCCCATACACATGTCCTGTACCTCTCCCCCCCTCCCATACACATGTCCTGTACCTCTCCCCCCCTCCCATACATACCCTCTACCTCATGTAGTGTACCTCTCCTCTCACAATGTAGGTGACTTGTGTTACTGTCTCCTTACTAGCAACCTTCATCAGTCTTACACCCTGTATTGCACACCTGTATGGTTACCTAGGATAGTATCCATGAAAGGGCTGCCCTTCTTACTGTCTCCTTACTTGCAGCCTTAGTCTTACACCCTGTATAGCACATACCCGGCATAGTATCCATGAAAGGGCTGCTCTTGTTACTGTCGGCCATCACCAGCAGTTTATAAGCGGCTACACCCGTTCAGTCACTACTAGAGAAAACAAAAAGAAGGCGCTTCCTTCACGTAGCAAAGTGGTAAACCCGACGTAGGAAAGCTCCGGTGACCATCCTGTTTATTGTTCCACTGCTCGGTGCTAACTGGACTCTTTGCAGACACTTCCCGCCCGCCAGCATGGACCGCAGCCGGAGTGATGACGTCACTGTCACCTGACCGAGTGGACGGGAAGGGGCGGGGCGTAGTGCAGTTGTCCCTGTGCTGCACACAGTGCGCCCCGCTGTACGGATTCCCTGGAGTCTCAGTATCTGTAGGGGGCGCTGTGCCGGTCACCTGTTATACATGAAGCCACACACTGGCCACAAGATGCCTCTTCAGCAGTTTCCTATTCACAATTTTTATTTTACACTTTTTATTGCAATGAAATAAATCAACCAAACTTTCCATAAATAATGTAGTGAGGTGAACTCAGGTGTAAATTATATACACTGGGCTGGTACCAAAGTGGCCATGGATCACAGTGGGCAACCAAGGGCTGAATGGGGCCACTAAACCCGTAAGTATGCCAGTCATCAAATTCAGGACGCTCTGTCCTGGCCCAACTGTTTTCTGGGCATAAGAGCTGCCAGCAAAGTGGGCAAGAAACATTTCTTCACTTAAAGGGAACCTGTCAGGTGGTTTATGCCTCCCCAGCTATCACGGTCTGTAGCTGTAGCTTTATAATAGCAGTCTAATCATCCCTGTCTGAGCTCATAGTGTAATGTGAAAGGTGAAAAAGCATTTATACACTTATATTTCAGTCCCCACCTTGGAGGAGGGGGACTGTCTGGCAGGATAATAGTTAACTCACTTTTAACTTGGATAGCTAAAGGACCTGTGTGATGTAACGATCATGTGACCATAGTGGGCGGAGCTAAGCCAGCAAGCATATTATTTTCTATGAGAACTTAGCTCCACCTATTGTAGTCACATAGTTGTGACATCACATCAGGTCTCCCAACATGTTCTAGCACAAGCCTGAAATGTTAACTATTAACCTGCCAAACAGTCCCCGTCCTCCAAGCTGGGGACTGACTGCCTCATTACATAAGGAAATATAAGTGTATAAATGCTTTTTTTCACCTTTTAGATTACACTCTGAGCTCAGACAGGGATGATTAGAATAGAAGTATGAAGCTGCAGCTACAGACAGTGATAGCTGGGGATCCATAAACTAGCTGACAGGTTCCCTTTAAGCAGGGTTTTTGTAACCCTTTCACTCCCACGGAAATTTTCCATTATTCATTTTCCTTCCCCTTCTTCTAATGGCCACTTTACACGTCCCAACATCGGTCCGATATTGGATCCAACGCCGCGGGAGCGTGCTTTTTCTGTGCAGAATTCCAAGATCGCATAGGAGATGTTACACAGCGCGATATCGGCAGCCAACGCCGCTACAATGTCTACGCCCCCCTTGTACGGGCGACCCAGGAACGACCATTTAACATGGAGAGAATAAGGTCGTTGTACTCCACATCGTAGTTGGGCTTTTACACAGCACGATCCGGCCACAACGCCCATCCAATATCGGCCCGTTGGAGAGCACGCTCATTTGATCCCGATATCGTTTTGGCATCGTTCGTGCATCGTATTGGACATTTACACCATACAACGCATGAACGATATTGGAGCCAACGCACGAACCACGTGACTTTTAGTCAGAGTTGGACGCCGTTATCGGGACGTGTAAAGTGGCCATAAGAGCCATAACTTTTTTATTATTCTGTCAATATAGACATACGATGGCTTGACTGCAGAGACCCACCCACCGATTCTCCCCACCGCGCAATGAACAATGATGACACATAAACATATCTTGTAATTTTCTTTATTGAGGGTATCAACGTAACACCACTCATGTCAATTCAAATAGGGGGTTGGATTGTATTGGCCGCAAATCAACCATAGGCACAAATCCACCTTGTAACCTGAGGGGAAGAGGCCCTATGCCCTCGACCATCTGAGGCATGTTGGCCCTCACCAGCCAAGGAGTAGCGAGGACCTGCAACCGAGCTGCGACCCCTTAGCGCCTGCTCTACCCCGTCCTGAATGCCAGATAATATATGAAGACCTATCTCGTTTAGGTTAAAACAGTCATCCAAGGTGAAATGTGAAATTTCTGACTCTAGTTGGACATGCCAAACTGCTATACCCCCTTTGCGTGTCATGAAGCGAGATAAGTCAAAGTTAATGTGCCTTCGTGACCATTCTAAGGCTGTAGACTCCCTTGCACCCCGACCCTACTACCACCAGCTCATTGAAAAAACTGTGTAACCTGTCGAGATCTGGCTGCATAAGGGCTAAGGGCCGCTTCACACTGCGGCGTGATCCGGTCTGGGTCTGTCCGGGAGGACCCTGACAGCCGCGGACCAGGTCAGCACACAGGACTGGGAGGCTATTAAGCCCTCCGGTCCTGTGTGCAGCGCACGCAGCTGCAGCCGCTGACAGGTCAGGACCGCAGCGCCCACGGTCCTGACTTATCAGCAGTGGGAAATGCGTGCGCTGCACACAGGACCGGAGGGCTTAATAGCCTCCCAGTCCTGTGTGCTGACCTGGTCCACGGCTGTCAGGGTCCTCCCGGACAGACCAAGACCGGATCATGCCGCATGGTTGAAGCGGCCCTAACAGTTCTACCAATTTAATGCGTACGAGGTTATTCCCGCCCCGCGTGTATAACCAGGATTACCGGTCCTGGGGTTATTTTTGAGATGCTCACAACTTTCGGCAGGACCTGGGCCCAGGTGAGTCTGTGTATGCCTCTCCAATGAACTTCCAGCTTGTGGAAGCCCAGAGCTCCTCCACCCAGTCTCGTCTTGCCGCGCCGCCCGGAAGATGTGCGACTGCCCTACAATACAAGTCTCTAGAATAGAAGACAGTTAGCGCCTGAACACAACTCTTGTCCTTTCACACAGTTGAGCGGCCTGTGTCGTTGACTGCATCGCAACTGCTGCCCTATTAAAGGGATCCTGTCACCTCCAAAAAGCCACCTAAGTTACAAAAATATGTCCCTGCAGCATCCTATCACAAATCTCACACTCATTTTGTCTCCTAAAAGCATCCTGTGAAAGTGGATAAAAAACGATTTTATGCGCACTCATTAGGCTGCTTTCACATTGCGATTTTGTGAAATCCGATGCTGTCTGATGAAAATCAGACAGCATCGGATGCACTAAATCGGATGCTATTGGATGCCATCTGTCCGATTTTCTAACGTATCTTGTTGATCAGGTCAGATAGAAAATCGGACCAATGGCATCCGATTTTGTCCGATTTTATATCGGATCCGATTTAAACAGCAGCGGTCTGGGATTTAGAGCATGCTCAATACAAATTTTCGGATCCGATTTTCCATCCTATCTGATCCGCATAGACTACCATTTTATTTTAATCGGAACGAATAAGATCCGATTTGATCCGATTTTTCACTCGGAAACCAAAATCGCAGCAGTCTACAATTTTGGCTACTGAAAAAAATCGGACAGGATCGGAGGCAAAGCGGATGCCATTAAGTGCAAATCCGATCCGATCCCCATTGGAGAACGTGGGGGCTAATACGGATCTGATCCCCATTGGAGAACATGGGGGCTAATACGTATCCTATGCTGTCCGATTTTCATCGGACAGCATCGGATTTCACAAATTCGCAATGTGAAAGCAGCCTTAGGCATTATAATTAGCAGGGGCTATATTCTTTAGCCCTTAGGGTGTGTTGTTTTGCAGCCTGAATGATCCACCCTCTCTCTGTCTATTTGCTTTGCTTGTGCAGACTTTGCCCTCCCCCTCTCTGTCACTCACAGAATGCAAATCATTAGTCCTGCTTTCAGCTCCACATCACAGCAGCACCGACAGAGAGAGGGTGGATCATTCAGGCTGCAAAACAACACGCCCTAAGGGCTAAAGAATATAGCCCCTGCTAATTATAATCCGTAATGAGTAAGTATTAAAACGTTTTTATCTACTTTGACAGGATGCTTTTAGGAGACAAAAGGAGTGTGAGATTAGTGATAGGATGCTGCAGGGACATGTTTTTGTAGCTTAGGTGGCTTTTGGAGGTGACAGGATCCCTTTAATGCCAGCAAATATGTCTGTGATATAATGATCCAGCCCCAGCCTAAAGGAGTCAATACATGGAAACGCCAGCTGCTGTGGTGTAACTAAACACTTCACACGTGAGGACATATATTTATGTAAACACTTCCCACGTGAGGATATATATTTATGTAAGCACTTCACATGTGAGGATATATAGTGTGAGGTAGCGACCCGGGGAACTCGCTTGCAGCATAACGACACCAACACGTGCTTATAATTTAACCAATGACTACCCGTTTATTTGCTCACATACATAACATAACCCGGGTAGCATGTTTGACACATTTGCACATTGATTATAAGCACAGTACATAAATACACAATACATTTACATATAACATTACAGACACACATTGCACATAGCGTCCTATAGTTACCCGGGACCTGTCACCACCTCTCTTTCAAACCCTTGGAGCACTAACAACCGCTCCCGTGGTGGTTATGGCCTCCGGCCTATCTATACGGTCCCCATACATTAGCAGTACATAAGTAACCATATTCATCAACAGGCTCTATGGGTCCCAATGGTGGTACCAACCGCCTGGCTTTATTTACCCAGCTCAACACTACCCCGGAGTAAAGGCTTCCTCCGGCCGTGTCTCGCCACACGTCCGGACCAGCCTGGCCGGGCTCTTCCACACCGCATGTGATCCATCACATAAGCATCCATGAATCACATACGTCCTTTCACACACTCACAGCCCATCATATAATCATCCATGGACTGTGGCCCCTCTGGGTTCAGAACAGGGATTGAGCAACCTGAGTCACGGGTACGCCATGCATCCCCAAGGGGCTCCTTCCTGGACGTATCTCGCCACACGTCCAGACCAGCGCCCACCTGGTTCAATCACGGTTTCCCCACTCTAGGAGCCCTTCTAACCCCTGCTTCTGACCACCGGTACATACACTTCAACGGGTCCCTTCACTGACTGTTTAGTCGGACCCAATGGCGGCTATGCCCGCCTGGCACAATTTATACATCTGCCTCCCGTAGGGCTACATACACTTCAATGGGTCCCTTCACTGACTACTTAGTCGGACCCAATGGCGGCTATGCCCGTGTGGCGCCCCACAACGAGTGCGTCACAGGAGGGTATTGCAGCCCAAACTGCAGATGTAATATTCTCTGACTAAGCAATGACATGGTTAAAACTCAGAGCTTCATACC
Organism: Allobates femoralis; assembly: GCA_033576535.1. Classification (NCBI taxonomy): domain Eukaryota; kingdom Metazoa; phylum Chordata; class Amphibia; order Anura; family Aromobatidae; genus Allobates; species Allobates femoralis. The sequence continues at coordinate 243,784,651 of JARQOC010000004.1, forward strand.
CTACATGCACATCAGCATAGAGGGCCAATAAGGTCCTGGTGGGCGGAGTGTAGGAGTAGTGTGTTTGAAGGAGAATGTAGGAGAAGGAGGAAGAAGAAGGAAGTGGTCGAGAGTAACGTAGGAGAGGGGGCTCTGCACAGTCCCGTGCAGCCCCTAGACCACCTACCGGTTGGCGCCATTACCCGGTGCCTTAACAACCAGACTCTGGGCGATCCTACAGGTCAAACTACACCCGCGCCTATCTACAACCGGATCACTGGTTCCGAAGCAAGCAAGTTGTTCAGCACTGCTTAGCAAACCAGGAGTGGAGGGACCGCTCTACAGGAGTACCCCACCGCCGCCGCAAACAGAGCCGTCTTGCCAGCGGAGTACCCACCAAAAGGACCCAGGCTACCCCTCACACCAGAACGTACACACCGGCAGTGAAATTTAGGTAGTCCCGCGTACCCGAACTTGGCACACTAAGGCGACATCGGCAACTCACCTAAAACAAGTTTAGAACGGAGGAACACCGCGGAGCTCTGAGATAACACCGGTCATTGCTAAGTCCACCCAGTCCATTACCCGTTACCTGTATACCATGTATCACTTGCTGGTTACAGTAAAAGACCCGTTGCAGAGACTACTGGTGTCCGTGTTTCTTCAGAACTGTTAATTCCGCATGCTAAGTGTAACTAAGCTGCCTCACAACATCTTGTGCAGCTTCTGGCTCCGGGGACTCCTGCTCGTCCTGTGGGGAGCGTCCCATCTTGCTGCATTCCATCCCTCGGAGGCCCAAGCAGCGTCGGTGAAATCACCGGAACACCCGCAGGTGGCGTCACGACAAGAATTAACCCCTTATCTGTTCAGCCAACCCTTTTGATCTGGACCACCGGACCCACAGCCGCAGGCACGGTTACGTGACAAGGAGGAGAGAAAACTCCTGCGACTTGCAGAACCCGGCCACGGTGAGTCACCCGCCTGACACAATTCATACATCTGGCTCCCGTAGGGCTATGTACACTTCAATGGGTCCCTTCACTGACTATTTATTCGAACCCAATGGCGGCTATGCCTGGCACAATTTTTGCACAGAGTACACAGTTCACTCTAGCATACGGGAACTGCCTTCTTACCGGGCACGGATCCGGGTCTCACTACCTGAGTCACGGGTAGACCAAGCATCCCCAAGGGCTCCTTCCCAGACGTATCTCGCCACACGTCCGGATCACAGTCCACCTGGTTCATCCACGGCTTCCCCACTCCAGGAGCTGTCATGACCCCAGTCCTGGCCACCGTATGGAGCTAGCATGCTCCCTTCATGTCCGCACACCACAGAGCCCTGCACTGCTCTGCTCTCACTCAGACTGGATCTCAATCTCTCGTCTGGTGCTCTCTGGCTGATGAATGTCTTGCTAATGATTATCTCCCACTCAATCAGCTGGCAGGCTCTTTATCGTGCCTGCCACACCCACACTGACACATCCACCTGGGCTGCTATTACTCAGGACACACCCACCTGGGCTGCTACCAATTAGGACACACGGTTCCCATACAGCCGCTCATCAGGCTCATCTATGTGTCCGATCCACAGCACTCACTCACAGATTTAACACATTGTGTTCCGGGTAGCTTCACACAGCATCATCACAGTAAAACCGGCTAGTGTGGACAGGATCATACCCTGATCGTCCATGTGATGCGCCCCGGCCATGGAGACCATGCCGGCGGTGCCTCACAATAGTTATGTAAACACTTCACACGTGAGGATATATATTTATGAAAACACTTCACATGTGAGGATATACTGTATATTTTTGTAAGCACTTCACACGTGAGGATATATATTTATGTGAACACTTCACACGTGAGGATATATATTTATGTAAGCACTTCACACGTGAGGACATATATAGTTATGCAAACACTTCACACGTGAGGATATATTTATGTAAACACTTCACACGTGAGGATATATAGGACTGTAGATAGCGATGGACGATTTGGACAGGACATAACGGTCCAGGGGATGGAAAAAGTTGAAACCAGACACCAACTCTGAGCTGGTCAGTTTTGGATCGCCAGATGCAGACCCGCATTCCCCCATTGCAAAAAATGTCGACGTCACAGCAGAGGCCGCTGGGGCGGGTTTGGGATTTATTAACTAGCTTACTGACCCGCATGGCACCGAAGAAGGCAAGGGCAAAGGCCGCTGCAAAAAGGGGTTTCTCGCTGTCCTCGCCGCATACCAACTTGAGTTGATCTATGATGGCCGTTAGGATCGCAAAGGAGGTGGGTTTCCTGCGCTCGCTACATTTACGGTTGCGCTTCCATCCTTTGATAGCCTGCAAGATCAAGAATGCCTTGATGATGTCAGGCCAGCCCCTTAGTCAAAAATGAAACTACAGTTCCGCCAGGCGGTGTTGCCCAACGGCATTCGACATGCTGGTGGCTTGCAGATGTAAAGTATAGTGGGTGACGGAGTTTTTGAGGAACTCCGGCGAAGCAACGGCCGGCAGGCTACCAGCTATTGTTAACCACTCTTCCCAAGCATTACCGTAACTCCACCATGTTGATGGTGCGAGCGAGGATTGGACCATAGGCATCAGCTGATCTCCAGGATGGAGGCGCGAAAATGTTGGGCCGCCCCGATTGCCATCAATCAATCAGGGGGCGGCTCAATGGAAGTGGTCTCGGGGTCGCCGCCGATAAGAAGACAAACTGGAAGAGAAGGACGGAGTGGATAAGGAGCCTTTGTACCCGGCAGCATGGCAGCACTCCATTGGCGTGACATAGTGCGCGAGGTCGAGGAGCAGACAAGAATCATAAGTGGGGACCCGGCAGCGGCCTCCTTCTTGACACTGGAGGGAGATGCCGATGACTCACCGTGGCCGGCTGACTCCGGTTGATACAGGCGATTCTTCTCCTTCCTTGTCACGGGTGGACCGCGCCTGCCGGTAGTGGGGCCCGGTGTAGTGCAGATCAAAATTGAGGTCGTCTTACGGAACAGATTAAAGGGGTTTTAATTTGTTTTCTTCGTGACGCCACCTATGAGTAGATTCGGTAAGGGCTACCGACGCTGTGGAACCTCCCGGGGTGATGGACAGCAGCAAGATGTTACGCTCCCCACAGGCTGAGCGGTGATCCCCGGGGGATGGAGCTGCTCAAGATGTTGTGCGGCAGCTGCGGTTACCTTTAGTTCATGACGGACAGTTCATAAGGAGACACGGACACAGTTAGTCTCTGCAACGGTTCTTTACTGTAACCAGCAGGCAGTACATGGCTTACAGTGGTTGAGTAGAAGACCGGGTGGACTCAGCAGTGATAGTGCTCCTCAGAGATCCGCAGTGTACCTCCTTTCTACCTCCTTAGCTTCTCTTGTTGCCAGCGTCGCCCAGGAATACCAGGTCGGGTACGGGGAGGCTGCTTCAATGCCCTATCCATGATGTACGTTCTGGATTCTTTGGGGAGCCTTGGGTCCCTCAGTGGGTACACCGCTGGTTAGACGACTGGAAACTGGCTGGTGGTGGGGTGCTCCTATAAAGCTGCTCCTCCACGGGGCTGGTTCGCGTGACAGAGGTGAACTGCTGCCAGCTTCGGTACCAGTGAACCGGCTGTGAGTTGTGGGCACGGGAGTCTTTTGGGAACCCGTGTAGCTATGCCCATTCCCGGTGGTTAAGGCCTCAGGTGCTGACACCCGACCGGTGACGGCCCAGGGGCCCGCACGGGGTGCGGAGCCCCCGCTCCTCTCCAAGTTCTAGTCTGCTCTCTTCAGGTTCTAGACTATTCACTACTCTAGATTACTGTGTGTTCTACTTCACTACCCTAACACTCCACCCACCAGGACCTAGGATTGGTCCTCTGTTCTAGGTGTTGTATGTTGGGTTGGATCTCAGAGTTAACTATTGCACTGCTTTGTCAAGAGAATATTGCGGCTGCAATACTCCCTTGTGACGCACTCGTTGCGGGGCGCCACACTCCCCCTTGGTTAAATCAGCTTGTCCCCAAGCGTCAAACTACTCACATTACAGAGGTTTTTACATTTTTATACACATACGACACACTTTTATTAAAATAGAAAAACAGGTAAAGATATGCTTTGGTGATATAAGCAAAGAAACAGGTAATCACTTTGTGCGGACCCGGCGGGCGGTCGGCTGTACTTTAACTAGAGTCCAGGCTGTAGCCGCAAGATCACACAGTCAATGATTAACGGGAACAGAGTCATTGATGAAGTTCAAGTTTTAAAGTCACTGGCTCTGAGGGTGATGGCGCACCCTGATAGCGAACCACCCATCTGCACAAGCGTAGCGCTCGTAGGTGATTATATCGCCCCGGTATAGGTCGCGATCGGGATGTCCTCTTGGCAAGTTGGACTCAACGTCCCGGCGCCCCACAAACACCTCCTCATTCAAACCCACCTCCCAAGCGAACCCCCACCCGGTATTTAAGTTAAAGGTGGAAATTCTACCTTCACGGCGGAGTTCATCAGGCAGCGGCGGCTGGCGGCGAGCCTCGGCACGGGCCCCCATGTTGGCGCGTTCTCGGGCTTGCCACTCCTCTCGTCGTCTCTGGCGTACATCTCCGTCGTTACGGCTCGGGGTGTAAAGATGAGTAATGGAGCTGGTGGTTTGGCGGGAAGCTTGAACTTGGCGGGCTGTCTGTATCGGAACCCGGTGGAACGGCACAGGGGAAGGTGTCGGCAGTGCACCCGACCAGTGTACCCGAGCTGTGTGCCCGGAAGGAAGTTCTTTGTTGTCTCCCCAAGCGAACCCGGTGTCGAAATCCTCAGCGGTGCTGTGGGTCTCGTCGTCATCCTCTCCGACCTCTTCCTCGACGATAACATCAGGCTGCTCGATGATGAGAGATGTTGAAGCTTGTTCCGTTGTACAACAGGGCGGTGGTGCTGCGGATCCTTCCGTAGGGACGTCCTGCAGGGCTTCCAGTCTGCCTGCTTCTTCATCTGTTTCCGCAGGTAAAGGTGTTTCAATCCCGGTTACCCGGTAGGCCTCGGCAATGGCAAGGGAAGCCTCCGGTACGGGGATAAAACAGGCGACAGTCTCTGCAGTGGTGAAACATGTCGCGGGTTCCTCAGTGGGAACCTGGTAGAGATCTAATTCTTCCATGGAGCGTGTTATGAGCTCCGGCTCAAGAACGGAATCGGTTGCGATGTTGGTCGCTGGAACGGGTCGAGTTGCGGCCTCCACCGGAATGACACAGTCTATTGGCTCAGGTGACGGAGCAGGACAGGTGGTAGGCGACGGTGAGGCGGTCGAGAAGCTGGTGACGTCGTCTGGGCTTGGAGAAGCTGCACCCGGTCGGCTCTGCTGCATCGCATGGTGTAGTCGTCTGCCTAGGGTCGCGCTCCAGCTACGGATCGTCCATTCCACTGTCTCTAGTAACCGCACCCGGAGGTCTTGTAGAGCCTCTAGCCAGAAGTCGGGGCTGCCATCTATGGTAAGGGCAGGATCCGGACCCGGTTGGCTGACGGCTGCTCTGGCCTCCGCCTCGACCTCCCGCATCAGGTCTTGGAGTCTCATGCTGGCCATTCTTCTTTGGAGGGAAACCACACCCGATCAACCGGTAAGACGTCCTGGTAGAGCTGGTGAAGAATTCCGTCTGTGTGTCTATGTATGACACTCCCATCTCCTCTGGGCTTTTGTAGTCCAATCGTGGGAAAAGTCTCTGGGGTCCGCCCCCCTGGTTGATTCGAGCAATCAGGGCGGACAAAGAGTTTGGCGCCTTTCGTCCTTAGCCCTCCCACAGTGAGGAGGGGGTTGACTCACTCCTGGGCTTCACGTGGCGGCTTCTTGTGGCGGGAACGCCATCTTGGGCGCCATCTTGACCCAATGGTGTAAAGGCGGGAAAGTTCTTTTTAGGACGAACAAAGTCCAATTGTAGACAATAAAGTCCAGTTTAAGCACAATATACCCGTTGGGTAACGGGCCTGCTCGTATCCTGTTCGTGACGCCAAATTCTGACTCACCGTGGCCGGCTGACTCCGGTTGATACAGGCGATTCTTCTCCTTCCTTGTCACGGGTGGACCGCGCCTGCCGGTAGTGGGGCCCGGTGTAGTGCAGATCAAAATTGAGGTCGTCTTACGGGAACAGATTAAAGGGGTTTTAATTTGTTTTCTTCGTGACGCCACCTATGAGTAGATTCGGTAAGGGCTACCGACGCTGCGGAACCTCCCGGGGTGATGGACAGCAGCAAGATGTTACGCTCCCCACAGGCTGAGCGGTGATCCCCGGGGGATGGAGCTGCTCAAGATGTTGTGCGGCAGCTGCGGTTACCTTTAGTTCATGACGGACAGTTCATAAGGAGACACGGACACAGTTAGTCTCTGCAACGGTTCTTTACTGTAACCAGCAGGCAGTACATGGCTTACAGTGGTTGAGTAGAAGACCGGGTGGACTCAGCAGTGATAGTGCTCCTCAGAGATCCGCAGTGTACCTCCTTTCTACCTCCTTAGCTTCTCTTGTTGCCAGCGTCGCCCAGGAATACCAGGTCGGGTACGGGGAGGCTGCTTCAATGCCCTATCCATGATGTACGTTCTGGATTCTTTGGGGAGCCTTGGGTCCCTCAGTGGGTACACCGCTGGTTAGACGACTGGAAACTGGCTGGTGGTGGGGTGCTCCTATAAAGCTGCTCCTCCACGGGGCTGGTTCGCGTGACAGAGGTGAACTGCTGCCAGCTTCGGTACCAGTGAACCGGCTGTGAGTTGTGGGCACGGGAGTCTTTTGGGAACCCGTGTAGCTATGCCCATTCCCGGTGGTTAAGGCCTCAGGTGCTGACACCCGACCGGTGACGGCCCAGGGGCCCGCACGGGGTGCGGAGCCCCCGCTCCTCTCCAAGTTCTAGTCTGCTCTCTTCAGGTTCTAGACTATTCACTACTCTAGATTACTGTGTGTTCTACTTCACTACCCTAACACTCCACCCACCAGGACCTAGGATTGGTCCTCTGTTCTAGGTGTTGTATGTTGGGTTGGATCTCAGAGTTAACTATTGCACTGCTTTGTCAAGAGAATATTGCGGCTGCAATACTCCCTTGTGACGCACTCGTTGCGGGGCGCCACACCGACTTTTGGAGAGTCAATTTTGGCCGGCTCCACCAAGACGTGGAGGAAGCTTTGGAGTGGGTGTGCCGACGGTGGAACGCAGGGACCCAATCTTAAGCCCATGCTGAATCACTGTCCCAATCCTGCAACTGTTCCCAGATAGAGCCAACGCAGCCGTCCCCAGCAGAACCTGATGTTGTGGTAGAAGCTGAGGAAGAGGGAGACGAGACTGACTTTGAGGACCCGGAGGAAGGCGAGAGAGCTTCAGGAGGGAGCACCCCGGACGCCGCATGGTGGACTGTGTGGCAGCAACACCGGCGAGGTGTCTCCATCTCCGTGGGCGCGGCAGAAACCAAAGCAACGTCACGAGTCCCAACCGGAAACTCGCCCCCACCTGAGTACCAGTTCCCCCCCTAAACCAGCGTGATCAACATGCATGGCAACGACGAAGGGAAGAATGATGGCAAAGAGAACAAGCTGTACGATGTATCTGTAGATGCTTGTTTCCAGTAAAGTACCCGGGAGAGAGTGAACTTGTCTCTGTGTCTCTGTGCTATCGACATTGAACCTCTCTACTTCTACTCAATGCTGCCCCGGAGGTCCAACTTTACCTGTAAAAAGCTAAACCACCTAGCCGCAATACCAACATCCTCCGGAGGACTGTGGTGACGCTGGTGACCCCTCACCAGGTACTACAGGTGGCATCACGAAATAAATTTTACCTCATCACCTTCAATTTACCCCCCATTAGTTATCCCCCCAGGGTCACGGGCTCAGGCATCTCCACCAGTGATCCCCACGGACCTCACTCCTGAAACCCGAGTACCTGACCCTGGGTACGACACGCACAATGCATGAAACTTCTGAAAATCAAAGCATGATAAAGCATCAGCTACACTATTGTCGATCCCCGGGACATGGTGGGCATTGAACTAAATATTGTGAGTGAGGCACTTGAGGACTAGGAAACGCCACATCTTAATCACCGGAGGGGATGATGACGCAAGGTGATTGATGGCATGGACGACGCTGAGATTGTCCGTCCAAAAGCAAATTTGCTTGTTGGCGAGCTGCTCCGCCTACAACGCTACAGCCACCACGATGGGGAAAAGCTCGAGGAGGGTGAGGTCCAACCCAACTCATGCCACATTTTAGGCCAACGGTCGGCACACCAGTTGGGCCCTAGGATGACACTGAAACTAATGGCCCCTGACACGTCGGAGAACAGAGACATATCCGAGCTGGATACCTCTGGCTGTTGGAAACACGTGTGGCCGTTGTAGGTTTGTAGAAATGACCTCCAGACCTGCAGGTCTTCGCTCAGGGTCTTGGTGATGCGCAGCCTGTGTTGCGGGACAGCTATGATCTTAGTGGCCAAGCAGAGCCTTCGGGAGAATATTCTCCCCAAAGGCATGACCCTGCATGCAAAGGCGAGTAGACCTAGCAGGGACTGCATCTGCAGCAAGGTCACTTTGGGAACAGCGCAGAAACCGTCGATAAGGGCCCTGATTTTTAACACTTTGTCTGGTGGTAGCCGGAAAGCATGTTGACAGAATCGATTTCGATTCCCAAAAATGAGAGGTTGGTGACTGATCCGATAGTTTTCCCTGCTGACAGAGGGACCCCAAATTTTTTTGCTATTCTCTGGAAGGATCCAAGTGCATTCGCACATGCCCCGGAGTTAGCCGGGCCAACAAACTAGAAATCGTCTAGGTAGTGGGAGATTGTTTTTACTTTGGAAGTGTCTTTTAATACCCATTCCAGAAACAAGCTGAAAAGCTGGAAATATGAACAGGATATGGAGCAACCCATTGGGAGGCACATGTCATAAAAGAATTTATTCGCCGACGGCACAGCCTAACAGGGGCTGGCAATCAGGGTGCACCGGAAGCAGCCAGAAGGCCGCCGTGTACTCTGCTGGGATGCCGTCATTTATGGACGCCTTGGCCGGGAAAGAAAGGTGATAGATCAGGTGGTACTCGCCCTGCTCCTTTTTGGAAACCACGCCAAGTGGCGATATTCGGAGATTGGGAAAAGGTAAAGTATCGAATGGGCCAGCGATTCAGCATAGCGAAACTTCCTTTTCCAATTTTTTGGCTAGTACTTGAGGTAGGTCTCGGGTGGACTTTAAATTTGGCACAAAACAAAGTTTTTTTGAGGAAATTAATGGGATCAAGAACCCGAACGAAAACCCTTTCATCAGGGTGGCGGCAGCCGAACTATTGGGGTATCGCTTTAGCCATGGCAACATCTCTTGGACGTTCACCGGAGTCTTTGGTGACCACCGCTGCAGTTTTGCCGTGGAGCCTGTGGGAGTACTTGTTGCATTTTGTAGCAATGTGATTGCCACCGCAAGACGAGCATTCGTGCCTGTATTTGCAGAGTCCCTGGAATCCGCAGTGGCCTTCGTTGAATAGCCAGCAGCAACTTGTTCTGAGGACGTGCATTGTTGGAGTGGATTTTCTATGCTATCATGAACCAGGCGTCGGTGGCTTTGATGCCCCAGCCTAACTGCGGCTGGAGTTGCAGACGACACCATAACTCCTTGTTGTACTTCCACCATGCGGAGCCCCCGTGGGTATTCTATGAATTGTAGATGGTGTCGAAGTAAGTGAATAGCTCTGAACATCGTCCTGGGTGCGTCTGACCCATTACGTAGCCTAGGACTAAAAAGGCCTGCAACCAATTATTAATGTTTCTGGACACCCTTGGTTTTCTGTCAAAGGGCCGGTCTGTGGGGCACCTCTCTCTGTCGACCGTGTTCTGCTCAGCGGATACAAGGGACCAGTTGTCGACGTAGTCATTGGCCCAGACCTTTTGAATCGTATCCCCACAGTAAGACATGTCCCTGCGGAGGTCGGGTCGAGGGGCCGCAGGCAGTGGCTGTAAGATTTTGGGGTTCACTAGCACCTTCCCACCACCTATGCTGCTTGCTGGTTCCCCTATACCGGGTTGGGACACCCCGCCTCACACGCTAGCAAAGCTGTACTCACCACTTGGAGCCGCTGGATGGCCCTCCAAGGGTGAGGGTGCAGTCGGCAGTGGAAAAGATGATTCCGCGTCAGGGCATTGTTGTGAAGCTCTGCAGTGTGAGTTCCTGCTGTGAGAGCGACTCCGGCGTGACGGACTGGACGCAGTGTACGAATGTCTACAGGAGATGCGCCTTGTTCCCCTTGAGGATTCGGAATGACGGTGTCGTCTGGTGGTGCGCGAGCGAAGTCGCCCACCGCTGCGGCTCCTGCTGCTGGAGGAGGATGGTAACCTCCTAGAGTGATCTCCACCGTGCCCTCGGGACGCACAACTTGGGGGGCTCTGACCAGGTTGTGCCCTGTGTCATGTGTGGGCTGATTTAAGATATTGAGCCCTGGGATGGAAATGGTTGCCTGGTTCGGGGCCTGAACCTGGACCTGGAAGGACAGAAGTGCCTGTGTGCAATCTGTAGATTGCCCAGAGGGTAAAATTTTGCCCGTGGTGAGGAAATTCCTAGCTGTGGTTATCGTGTGCTCGGGGGCCGGCAGTGAGCAGGGAGGTGTTAGTGGTGCTGGGTGCTCTAAGGTGCTCAGGGGCCCTGACCCCACCGGGTCAGCTTGTGCCTGTAGGCTGCTAACACTGAATTCCAAGACGAAGCTTTCTAGTGAAATGTGCATCGGGTGAGGCAGGTCCCCAGGTTTTTATACTTTTAGGTGATTCTGATTTACACCCTTCATTTACTGCCCTCTTTGTATTTGATTTATGGCCACTTTACACGTCCCAACATCGGTCTGATATTGGACACAACGCCGAGGGAGCGCGCTTTTTCTGGGCAGAATTCCAAGATCGCATAGGAGATGTTACACAGCGCAATATCGGCAGGCAACGCAACAGCGATGTGTACGCCCCCTTGTACGGCCGACCCAGGAACGATCATTTAACATGAGAGAGAATAGGGAAGTTGTACTCCACATCGTTGTTGGGCTTTCACACAGCACGATCCGGCCACAACGTCCATTCAATATCGGGCCGTTCGAGAGCAGGCTTATTTGATCCCCGATATTGTTTTGGCATCGTTCGTGCATCGTATTGGACATTTATACCATACAACGTACGAACCTTGTTGCAAACCATGCTTTTCTTTATTGGCCCATCAAGACTGAACGTTTCGGTTCCTCAAGAACCTTCTTCCAGCAGTGAACAACTCATACATTGTGACAAAGTTATATAGTGTGACACTCATTAGAACCATTAAAATCAATTATCTATAAAGTGCAGTTTTGAGGTGTTTTAAACTCCCTTTTCATTATATGACATCAGATGCCTTATTACATTAATACATATAAAGTGCCTAGTGCTCATTTAATAATACTACAGTAATGTGTACATGTTATAAATACATTAAATACATTAAGTGCTTATAAGTGATTTATATTATTCACATGTGTCCTATATTATCAGGCTCACCCATGTTTATCACGCTTTCCCCCAGAGACCAGTGTCTTCTGGGTGCCCCGGGCATGCTCAGTACACCCCCAATCCCTGCATAGTATGCGTTCCACCAATCCGTTCGCTCCCTGGACGGTCACATGGTATTGCAGTCAATCGCAGCATCGGCGCTTACATTATACATACAGCGTCGCTGCAGAGTGACATAGATTGTTTATACTCTAGACTCCGTCCTCCATCTTTGTTAAGGGCATATCTCTGCCCATACTTCATATTACATTAAGGCTACAGTAAGGCTGCATAGTGCATAATCTTTTCTTTATGGCAATGCCCCCTACAGTACCAGGCTGTGATTAAGCCATATCATGGCCATACAACTTTACAGCTCACATCTAACAGGACACTGTACAGGGGATAACCCCTATGCACAGGTCCCCATATTAGACCAGGTCCGATCACCGGGAGCTCACAATGCCACTTTATCACTAGCATGCCAAACAAAATCATGTAAGAACAGTCTACACAAGATAGATAGATAATCACTGTCACAGGTTAAAAAGTGGTTGATTTTATATTCCTTATTGGTCAGTGGATGTACAAATTTGTTCCCTTTAATCATGTAAGAACAGTCTACACAAGATAGACAAAGTTCTCCTTGTAGCGTGGGTCTAACAGTGTTGCCAACCAGTACTGATTGTCGGCCAAGATGTTCTGAACACGAGGGTCATGAGCCAGGCAGCTTACCATAAAGTCAACCATGTGCGCCAGACTCTTAACAGCCATCACTTCAGTATCCAGACCAACACGATGACTGAACATGCTGTCCTCCTCCTCCTCCTCCTCATCTCCCCTGTCCTCTGGCCAGCCACGCTGAATCGAGGGTATGAGTGGTGTGCATGTCATATCCTCAATTTGGCCAGAGAGTTGCTCCATGTCTTCATCCTCCTCCTCCTCCTCCTCGTCATAGTCCTCCACTGCACTTTGTGATGAGATGAGGCTGGGCTGTGTGTTATCACCCACATTCACTACTGTTTCTTGTTCAAACTCATCGCGCTCCGCCTGCAACGCATCCTCTTTGTTTTTCAGCAGAGACCGTTTTAGAAGGCAGAGTAGCGGTATGGTGACGCTAACAATGGCGTCATCGCCGCTCACCATCTTGGTGGAGTCCTCAAAGTTTTGGAGGACGGTACATAGGTCCAACATCCATCTCCACTCCTCAAGTGTTATGTGTGGAGTTTGACCCATTTCCCGACGGCTTAGGTGATGCAGGTAGTCAACAACTGCCCTCTTCTGCTCACATATCCTGACCAACATGTGCAGAGTTGAATTCCAACGCGTGGGGACATTACACACCAGTCTGTGGGCCGGAAGACGCAAACGGCGCTGAAAGCCGGCAAGGCCGGCTGAAGCAGCAGGTGACTTGCGAAAATGTGCAGACAGGCGGCGAACTTTTACCAGCAGATCAGACAACTCTGGGTATGACTTTATAAACCGCTGAACCACCAGGTTGAGCACATGGGCCACGCATGGAACATGCGTCAGCTGGCCTCGCCTCAAAGCTGCCACCAGGTTCCGGCCATTGTCACACACGACCTTTCCTGGCTTTAGGTTCAGAGGTGTGAGCCAGTGATCTGCCTGCTGTTTCAGAGCTGTCCACACCTCTTCTGCATTGTGGGGTTTGTCACCTATGCATATTAGCTTCAGCACAGCCTGTTGCCGCTTCGCAGAGGCAGTGCTGCAGTGCTTCCAGCTTGGGACTGGTGTGGAGGGTAAAGTGGATGAGGATGCGCAGGAGGAGCAGGAGGAGGAGGAGGAGGCTGAGGAGCATGACATTCCGGAGCTGTAGAGTCTGGGTGAAACCATGACTGAGGTTGGGCCTGCAATCCTTGGTGTGGGAAGGACGTGTACCGTCCCTCGCTCAGACTGGGTCCCAGCTTCCACAATATTAACCCAGTGTGCCGTCAAGGAGATGTAGCGGCCTTGCCCACAAGCACTTGTCCACGTGTCTGTGGTTAGGTGGACTTTGGCTGAAACAGCGTTGTTCAGGGCACGTGTGATGCTTTGTGACACGTGGTTATGCAATGCGGGGACGACACATCTGGAGAAATAGTGGCGGCTGGGGACCGAGTAACGTGGGACAGCAGTCACCATTAGGTCGCGGAATGCTTCCGTCTCCACCAGCCGGAAAAGTAACATTTCTAGCGCAAGCAGTCGCGAAATGTGATAATTTAGGACTGTTGCATATGGGGCGTTGGCAGTGTATTTGCGCCTGCGTTCAAAGGTTTGCTGAATGGATAATTGAACGCTGCGCTGGGACAAGGACGCGCTTGATGGTGGTGTTATTTGTGCATGGACAACGTCAGGTGCAGGGCCGGAGGCTTGTTCGCGGGCAGCATGGACAGGGGATTGTCTCGCACGTACAACACGCGAAGACGTAGCAGTGACATCAGCAAGCACCCCTCCTCGACTCGGTTGTACTTCCCACAAAGTCAGGTGCTTGGCTGACATGTGCCTGATCATGCTGGTGGTGGTCAGGGTGCTAGTTTTCGTACCCCTGCTGATGCTGGCATGGCAGGTGTTGCAAATGGCCCTTTTAGAGTCATCTGGAGCCAACTTAAAAAACTGCCAGACTCGGGAAGACCTAACATTTGCACAGGCACCTTTTGTCGTGTTGTTGTTCCGGGGAACGGTTGCCTGCCTTCTGCCTGCGGACACGACCCTGCTTCTTACTGCCTGTTGGGATGCTACGCCTCCCTCCCCCTGTGCACTGCTGTCCTCGCTCTGCATATCCTCCTGCCAGGTTGGGTCAGCTACTGGATCATCCTCCACGTCGTCTTCCTCTTCCGCACCCTGATCCTCCTCCTGACTTCCTGGCAATTGTGTCTCATCATCGTCCACCCCTTGTTGAGACACGTTGCCAACGTTCCCTTCATGAGAACGTGGCTGCTCAAATATTTGGGCATCTGTACATACCATCTCATCACCCACTTCAACAGGAGCTGGCGAGAGGCCAGATTCTGCGAATGGATACGTGAACAGCTATTCCGAGTGTCCTAGTGTGGGATCAGTAATGTCCGTGGACGTGTACTCGGCCTGGTGGTAGGAAGGAGGATCAGGTTGGGAAATGTGCGGTGCAGTATCACGGCTACTGATACTTGACCGTGTGGAAGACAGGGTGTTTGTGGAGGTGCCCATCTGACTTGAAGCATTATCCGCTATCCAAGTAACAACCTGTTCACACTGGTCTTGGTTCAAGAGCGGTGTACTGCTGCGGGCCCCAAGAATTTGGGACAGGGCGTGCGAGCGAGTAGATGTGCCACTTTGTTGTTGTGAAAATAGTGCTTGCACACGACCTCGGCCTCTGCCTGCACCACCATCACGTCCACTTCCTTGTCCCTTGCCAACGCCCTTGCGCATTTTTCCTGTATACAGCTACAACAGTCTAGTGACTGTTCTGGTCACAGGAAAGCTGGATTTTAGACCCTGCCTGTATACAGCTAGTCAAGTACAATAGTCTGGTGACTGTCCTGGTCACAGGAAAGCTGGATTTTAGACCCTGCCTGTATACAGCTAGTCAAGTACAACAGTCTGGTGACTGTTCTGGTCACAGGAAAGCTGGATTTTAGACCCTGCCTGTATACAGCTAGTCAAGTACAACAGTCTGGTGACTGTTCTGGTCAAAGGAAAGTTGGATTTTAGACCCTGCCTGTATACAGCTAGTCAAGTACTGTCTGGTGACTGTTCTGGTCACAGGAAAGCTGGATTTTAGACCCTGCCTGTATACAGCTAGTCAAGTACAACAGTCTGGTGACTGTTCTGGTCACAGGAAAGCTGAATATTAGAGCCTGCCTGTATAGAGCTAGTCAAGTACTACAGTCTGGTGACTGTTCTGGTCACAGGAAAGCTGGATTTTAGACCCTGCCTGTATACAGCTAGTCAATGTAAACAGTCTGGTGACTGTTCTGGTCACAGGAAAGCTGGATTTTAGACCCTGCCTGTATACAGCTAGTCAAGTACACAGTCTGGTGACTGTTCTGGTCACAGGAAAGCTGGATTTTAGACCCTGCCTGTATACAGCTAGTCAAGTACTAACAGTCTGGTGACTGTTCTGGTCACAGGAAAGCTGATTTTAGACCCTGCCTGTATAAGCTAGTCAATTTAACAGTCTGGTGACTGTTCTGGTCACAGGAAAGCTGGATATTTAGACCCTGCCTGTATACAGCTAGTCAAGTTACAACAGTCTGGTGACTGTTCTGGTCACAGGAAAGCTGGATATTTAGACCTGCCTGTATACAGCTAGTCAATTCTTAACAGTCTGGTGACTGTTCTGGTCACAGGAAAGCTGGATTTTAGACCCTGCCTGTATACAGCTAGTCAATTTTAACAGTCTGGTGACTGTTCTGGTCACAGGAAAGCTGGATTTTAGACCCTGCCTGTATACAGCTAGTCAAGTACAACAGTCTGGTGACTGTTCTGGTCACAGGAAAGCTGAATATTAGAGCCTGCCTGTATATAAGCTAGTCAAGTACTAACAGTCTGGTGACTGTTCTGGTCACAGGAAAGCTGGATTTTAGACCTGCCTGTATACGAGCTAGTCAATTTTAACAGTCTGGTGACTGTTCTGGTCACAGGAAAGCTGGATTTTAGACCTGCCTGTATACAGCTAGTCAAGTACAACAGTCTGGTGACTGTTCTGGTCACAGGAAAGCTGGATTTTAGACCCTGCCTGTATACAGCTAGTCAATTTAACAGTCTGGTGACTGTTCTGGTCACAGGAAAGCTGGATTTCCCTGCCTGTATACAGCTAGTCAATTTAACAGTTGGTGACTGTTCTGGTCACAGGAAAGCTGGATTTTAGACCCTGCCTGTATACAGCTATCAATTGTAACAAGTCTGGTGACTGTTCTGGTCACAGGAAAGCTGGATTTTAGACCCTGCCTGTATACAGCTAGTCAATTTTAACAGTCTGGTGACTGTTCTGGTCACAGAAAGCTGGATTTTAGACCCTGCCTGTATACAGCTAGTCAATTTTAACAGTCTGGTGACTGTTCTGGTCACAGGAAAGCTGGATTTTAGACCCTGCCTGTATACAGCTAGTCAATTTTAACAGTCTGGTGACTGTTCTGGTCACAGGAAAGCTGGATTTTAGACCCTGCCTGTATAAGCTAGTCAAGTACAACAGTCTGGTGACTGTTCTGGTCACAGGAAAGCTGGATTTTAGACCCTGCCTGTATACAGCTAGTCAATTTTAACAGTCTGGTGACTGTTCTGGTCACAGGAAAGCTGGATTTTAGACCCTGCCTGTATACAGCTAGTCAAGTACAACAGTCTGGTGACTGTTCTGGTCACAGGAAAGCTGGATTTTAGACTGCCTGTCCTGTATAAGCTAGGTTCAAGTTTATACATACAGTCTGGTGACTGTTCTGGTCACAGGAAAGCTGGATTTTAGACCCTGCCTGTATACAGCTAGTCAAGTACAACAGTCTGGTGACTGTTCTGGTCACAGGAAAGCTGAATATTAGAGCCTGCCTGTATAAGCTAGTCAAGTACACAGTCTGGTGACTGTTCTGGTCACAGGAAAGCTGGATTTTAGACCCTGCCTGTATACAGCTAGTCAATTTTAACAGTCTGGTGACTGTTCTGGTCACAGGAAAGCTGGATTTTAGACCCTGCCTGTATACAGCTAGTCAATTTTAACAGTCTGGTGACTGTTCTGGTCACAGGAAAGCTGGATTTAGACCTGCCTGTATACAGCTAGTCAATTTAACAGTCTGGTGACTGTTCTGGTCACAGAAAGCTGGATTTTAGACCCTGCCTGTATCAGCTAGTCAATTTTAACAGTCTGGTGACTGTTCTCTATATAACATTGGACTTCGTACGAAGCTGATTGACGGCTGCAACAGTTGTGATTTCTGTACAGAAGCGATTAGACCTGCTGATACACTATATTAACAGTGGTAGCGTCAAGGAAAGTGGATTAGCCTCTGATAGCGTCAACTTGGTGCGTTCTGTCACAGAAGTGATTAGACGCTGTATAAGCAGCAATCAGTGGTTCTGGTAGAAAGCTGATTGACTCTGTATAGTATCATACATCTGATTTCAAGAAGCTGATTAGACTGCTGAATTCATACGTCTGTGACTTGGTCACAGAAGGATTTACCCTGCTGTATACAGCTAGTCAATTACAGTCTGGTGATTTTGTCACAGAAAGCGATTAGACCCTTATAATAGTCATACGTTGTGACTGTCTGTCGAAGGATTTGACTGCTATAACTATAAGTAACAGCTGGTGATTTCTGGTCACAGAAAGCTGATTAGCCTGCTGTATAACTAGTCATTACAGTTGGTGACTGTTTGGTCACAGAAGTGATTAGACTGCCTTATACACTAGTCAATTACATTGTGACTGTTTGGTCACGAAACTGATTAGACCTGCCGTATACTAGCAATAAAGTCTGGTGACTGTCGTACAGAAAGCTGGATTTTAGACTGCTGTATACAGCTAGTCATTTACAGTCTGTGACTGTTTGGTCACAGGAGTGGATTTTAGACCTGCCTTATACAGCTATCATAACATCTGGTGACTGTTCTGGTCAATAAAGCTGGTACTTTTGGTCACGAAAGCTGATTTTAACCTGCTGTATGTAGTCAATAACAGTGGTGACTGTTTGGTCACAGGAAAGTGGATTTAGACCTGCTGTATAAGCTGTATTTTAACAGCTGTGACGTTCTGTCAAGGAAAGCTGGTTTGACCCTGCCTGTATACAGCTAGTCAATTAACAGTTGGTGACTGTTCTGTCCAGAAAGCTGGATTTTAGACCTGCCTGTATAACTAGTAATAAACAGTCTGGTGACTGTTCTGGTCACAGGAAAGCTGGATTTTAGACCCTGCCTTATACAGCTAGTCAAGTACAACAGTCTGGTGACTGTTATGGTCACAGGAAAGCTGGATTTTAGATCCTGCCTGTATACAGCTAGTCAAGTACAACAGTCTGGTGACTGTTCTGGTCACAGGAAAGCTGGATTTTAGAACCTGCCTGTATACAGCTAGTCAAGTACAACAGTCTGGTGACTGTTCTGGTCACAGGAAAGCTGGATTTTAGACCCTGCCTTTATACAGCTAGTCAAGTACAACAGTCTGGTGACTGTTCTGGTCACCGGAAAGCTGGATTTTAGATCCTGCCTGTATACAGCTAGTCAATTTTAACAGTCTGGTGACTGTTCTGGTCACAGGAAAGCTGGATTTTAGACCCTGCCTGTATACAGCTAGTCAATTTTAACAGTCTGGTGACTGTTCTGGTCACAGGAAAGCTGGATTTTAGACCCTGCCTGTATACAGCTAGTCAAGTACAACAGTCTGGAGACTGTTCTGATCACAGGAAAGCTGAATATTAGAGCCTGCCTGTATAGAGCTAGTCAAGTACTACAGTCTGGTGACTGTTTGGTCACAGGAAAGCTGGATTTTAGACCCTGCCTGTATACAGCTAGTCAATTTTAACAGTTTGGTGACTGTTCTGGTCACAGGAAAGCTGGATTTTAGACCCTGCCTGTATACAGTTAGTCAAGTACAACAGTCTGGTGACTGTTCTGGTCACAGGAAAGCTGGATTTTAGATCCTGCCTGTATACAGCTAGTCAATTTTAACAGTCTGGTGACTGTTTGGTCACAGGAAAGCTGGATTTTAGACCCTGCCTGTATACAGCTAGTCAATTTTAACAGTCTGGTGACTGTTCTGGTCACAGGAAAGCTGGATTTTAGACCCTGCCTGTATACAGCTAGTCAATTTTAACAGTCTGGTGACTGTTCTGGTCACAGGAAAGCTGGATTTTAGACCCTGCCTGTATACAGCTAGTCAATTTCTAACAGTCTGGTGACTGTTCTGGTCACAGGAAAGCTGGATTTTAGACCCTGCCTGTATACAGCTAGTCAATTTAACAGTCTGGTGACTGTTCTGGTCACAGGAAAGCTGGATTTTAGACCCTGCCTGTATACAGCTAGTCAGCTCCAACAGTCTCCTGAGGACTGTTCTGGTCCATGTAAAGCTTGGACTCCGATCTGGATCACCCTGCCTATATCCTCCTAGATTAGTCCTGAGAAGGACTGTTGTGGTCAGCAGCAGTTTGCAGCCCTGCTCCGGATCTACCTATGAGGGCCGCAAATCTGTCCCTAAGCAGCAGCAGACACTCTACCTACACTCACTGTCTGGATGGCTGTGTGCAGAGCACATCGTGGCCGGGTCTTATAAAGGCTCGGTCATCGCTGTGCGGTCCGGCCAATCACTGCAATGCCACAACTAACAGGGCTGTGGCATTGCAGTGGTCTGCCAGCCAATCCCTGCATGTGGCTGGCTCTCTAAAGAGCGCCACCATGCAGGGATGAGGACCACGAGCACAGCACGAGTATCGCAGATTACTCGGTGCTCGCTGAGTAGCCCGAGTACAGTGATACTCATGCGAGTACCGAGTAGCCAGAGCATACTCGCTCATCACTAATCGGGACATGTAAAGTGGCCATTAGGCTCTTGCGAAGTACCCATGCATTCATAGGATGCCAGAGGCCCAACGTGGCGCAATGACGCCACCACACTGATACTCAGGACCAGCATGTGTGCTGTCACTCCAGACACTCCATCAGCCTGCTGTTCTCTAACCGCAGGCCTAAAGCGACCTGTGGTCTTCAGAACAGAGAGCAGTAGTGCAGGAACACTGTGCCTCCCTTCTCTTTTGCAGACCACAAACACAGGACCTGAACACAGGATCTTGGGCAACACACCTCCTACCTCTCCGATAGCCAACTACTGCTCCCTAAAATTACGCAATGGCACCCCTCTCAACTTCAGTTGACCCTGAGTCCACTCAACATCGGCTGACCCTGAGTGTCCTTCAACTATAAACACAATGTAACACAAACAACAATAACCATAAGGGTGCGTGAACACAGTCCGGAGGAGCTGCCTGTTGGACGCAGCTTCTCCGGACCTGAGTGAAGCTGCGGGTGGCCACAGGGAGACCGCAGCTGCCCTGTACCACGCCTCAGCTTGTCTAATTCATGTTTTTACATCTAAGGTTGGTGTGTGTTTTGCTAAATTTGCGTTTCTAGGCGTTTCTAGGCGCATTGATTTAAATGGAAATGCATGCAAAAACGCATGTGCTTTTTCAAAAACGCAAAACGAATTTTTTGCGTTTTTGAAAATGCACATGCGTTTTTGCATGCGTTTTTACATGCGTTTCCCTTTAAATTAATGGGGGCAAAAACACTAGCGTTTTTATGCGTTTTTAGCAGTAAGAATGCCTAGAAACGCAAATTTAGCAAAACGCACACCACCCTTAGATGTGAAACAGGCCTCACAGTCAGGACTGGTGTAAGATTTCTGGCATGACGCACATAAGCTCATCAAACGCTCCTGATTCATGATGTGTGTGTATCTATTCATGAATCAGGAGCGTCTGATTCCACTCCACACACTCACCAACACCAGCGATAAAACTGTCAGTCTTGATGAATCCATGTTCTTGTATGTCCAGTCCCCAAACTGTATGAGGCTGACTGTAATTAAATTTCTGTTTCGACAAGTTATACCTTGCTCATCTCTGACAATTTTAAAACTGCAATTTGAAAGTATCAGGTGAATTGGCGATATCTAACATGCAACTTAAATTCAGGTCTATCTATCACAGCAACATTTTAATAAATTTTGTGTTTTTTTTTCCATTTTCCTCCATCTTTCCTTTATGACTGTTCTAAGGGCCCCTTCACACTGCGACGTGATCCGGTCCGGTTCTGTCCGATAGTACCCAGACAGCCGCGGACCTGATCTGCACACAGGACTAGGGGGCTAATATGCCCTCCGGTCCTGTGTGCAGCGCATGCAGCTGCAGCTGCTGACAGGTCAGGACGGCGGTGCCTGCGGTCCTGACTTATCAGTAGCGGGAACTGCGTGTGCTGCACACAGGACCGGAGGGCATAATAGCCCCCCAGTCCTGTGTGCAGATCCGGTCCGCGGCTGTCTGGGTCCTCCCAGACAGAACCGGACAAGATCACGCCGCATGATCCGGTCCGGCTCTGTCCGGGAGGACCCAGACAGCTGCGGACCGGATCTGCACACAGGACTGGGGGCTATTATGCCCTCCGGTACTGTGTGCAGCGCGTGCAGATGCAGCTGCTGACAGGTCAGGACCGCGGCGCCCCCGGTACTGACTTATAACAGCGGGTACTGCGTGCACTGCACACAGGACCGAGGGCATAATAGCCCCCCAGTCCTGTGTGCAGATCCGATCCAGCAGCTGCTTGGGTCCTCCCGGACAGACCGGACCGGATCATGTCACAGTGTGAAGCGGCCCTTAGGCTGGTTTCACACTGAAGTTTTTCCCTGATCAGGTTCCATCCAGTTTGTGTGCCAAAAGCAGGAGTGAAATTAGCAGAGAAAAAGATAATAGAAAGATTGACACCTCTTCTGTGTTTTGGAGACAATCCTGGTTTTGGCACACAAAACCTAATGAATCCTGATCAGGGAAAAAACTGCAGTGTGAAACCAGCCTACTCATGTGTCTCCCCTTCTGCTTGTGTGCACTTTCAGAAGGGTGCGTCCACACGATCAGAGCACGCAGCGTCTTGCCGCTGCGTCCAAAACACTGCGTAGTACAGTACTAGCATAGTGGATGGGATTTCAAGAAATCCCATCCTCACTATGCTTAACTCAACCGCAGTGTCTTTGGAGCTGCGGTGCAGGTTGCCGGGAGTCCGCTCCTCCGCGCATGTTCATTTCATGCTGCAGAGTCGGAAGCAGCTCCCATCGGGCGACTGCAGGGAGAAGCCGCCCTGCACCGCCGCAAGGAGATAAAGAGGAACAGCAGGAGGTCAGACTTAATCTCTATGAAGTCGGGCTTCACACCGCCACTGGGAGGCAAAGGAAAAGGAAAAACAAGAAAGGCACATACTGAGGGATCCGTCTACCAACCATAAAATCCACTTTCACTTGCAGCCACCCGTAGCCATTTGTCATTATAACATCTTACTGCACTGAAGGACTGTAATGATTACAAAAGGTTTTTCAGTAAAGTACCCGGTGAAGTGACTTGTCGACTCTGCTGCATCTTTCCTTGCACAAACTGATTCTTCCACAGAATCGCTGCCCCGGCGCTCCAGTCCTGCCCTGCAGAGGACTACACCATCATTGCGCAATACCATCGACCACCGGGTATGTGGCGGCGCTGGTGAGCATCACCAGGTACTGCAGGTGGCGTCACGAACAAACTCTTCATTTTATATTTCCCCCTTATTCATTGACCACCAGGGCCACAGTCTCAGGCAGCCACCCGTGACCTTCCAGACTGAGCCTGAGATCTGAGTACCCTGCCCTGGGTGCGTCACTGTCTGAACAGCACAGCAGGAGGTGGCACAGAGAGGCAGAGGGGGAGGCAATGTCCCCTGTGAATCAAGCTGACTCCTGCACCAGGAAATACCCTCCTGACTTTTAACAGTGAGTTTGCCTAATGCTATATCTCAGGGTACACAGCACACAGACACATGCAGGACCCCTTCCCTGAATGCAGCAGACATGCTGCATTCAGTGCTGCATTTAGATTGCCATGCAGCAGGGGGGTATTCTTTAATGAATTGGGGCCTGAATGACAAAATTAAGAATACAGTTCTATTGCCATTATTAAGTATAAACGTTTACTAATTAGGCCGTCTTCTAAAAGTGTTAATATTAAAAGGTGAGTGTCCAGCATATATTTGCCCCAAACGTTTATTACTCTCGCTCACTTATATCAGTATAGTCATTCTTTTTCCATATGTGCATTCTGTCCATTATGTTACATTTCCACACACAGTACACTCGTTTATACAATGCACTTGTTCCATGAAAAGACAGCCAAGTGTTGGGCAATAACTAAGCCTTATCTCAGTGAGTTACCTTGAGATAAAACCAACCATCTGCAACTTCTCACTGTCAAGAAATTTAGATATCCATTCCTATAAAAACCCTGTGGGACGTGCAGAAATACCACTTTACCATGAAAATTCTGCTTCTCCTCGCTGCCCTAGTGGCAGGTGGACTCTGTGAGGAGACATTTATTGGGTAAGATTACAAATGTGCTATTTAATGGCAGCAGAGGATATTAGCCTGTATGTTTTTCTGTTCTTGTGGGCACAAAAATGGATCTGTTAAGAATGTGTTATCAGTTTTAATGGAGCCTCATGTTATTGCATGATTGTGTTTGATCCACAAATGCTGATCAGAATAAAAGGCCCGTTACACGCTTCAATGTGTCGGCGATCCTACTTGACCTGAATCGCTTGAACGATATTCAATGATCGCTGCTGAGGTGTCACATGTACTGATATCATGAACGACGCAGAAACGATTCGCGACAAGCGAACGATACTTGCGGTCGTTTGGTTGCCTACGTCCTTCAGTTCTGAATAGACAAAGTCGTAAACGAGATCGTTAGCAAGGTGTCACCCACGACGATGCAGCAGATGAACGTATGATCAACAACTGATTTATGGTCCGGATCATAAACCTGCGATCAACGATCAGCCGACTTATCGTAGTCATATCATTGTGTCACACGCAACGACGTCGTTACGATGTCGTTTGAACGTCTCAAAACACGTGACGTTTCAATGATATCGTTCACGATATCGTAGCGTGTGACAGGCCTTAAGACATGTACAGACACACAACAGATGTGTGAATAATTCTATCAAACTCTGGGCCTGAGTGATTCAGACTTCTTTATGACACCTTAGTATAACACTATTTCATTAAAAAAATCAGCAGTAATTTATTTTGAAAAGATATCTTGTAAAAACCGTGTCTTTTCCAGAGAGCAGGTACTTAGGATCAAAGCAAAAAATGGCGACCAAATACATCAGTTGCAAGATTTGCAATCACTGAGTCACCTCCAGGTAGGATTACTTGATTAACATGTATGCTTTTAGTAGTTTATATATATATATAGATAATTCCCATTGCTCATAGTATTATAGTTTATGTAAACCAGATTAGAGAAGATCTGCAATATTGTACTTTCAGTGTGAGTAAAATATACAATGGAGAACAATTCATCTTGCGTTTCTCCCATTGCAGCTTGATTTTTGGACTGAACCTTCAAACCCAGAAATACCAGTCGATATTCGTGTTCCTTTTGAGAGTCTTCAGTCAGTGAAGATCTTCCTGGAATCCAACAACATTGATTACTCCACAATGATTGAGGATCTACAGGTACATTATTTATAGTCAATATGGAATGAAATCTAAGCATGTAATCATAATCTGACTTACCCGTATATACTCGTGTATAAGCCGACCCGTGTATAAGCCGACCCCCCTACTTTTGCTGGGAAATGGGAAACTGGGAAAACCTATTGACTCGCGTATAAGCCTAGGGTGGACAATGCAGCAGCTACCGGTACTGAAAAATTTTAAAAATGAAAATAGATACGAATAAAATGTTGAACTTTTATTTTAAATAGAAACAGTAAACTACCAATGCAGCAGACCACCGTCCTGTTATAAAGCCCCCTATCACTGGTATATAGCCCACCATCCCTGTATATAGCAGCCATCACTGGTATATAGTGGCCATAACTAGTATACAGTTGCCGCCATCACTGATATACAGTCCCCAGCAGTGGTATACAGGCCCCTCATCAGTGGTATACAGGCCCATCATCAGTGGTATAAAGGCCCATCAGTGGTATACAGGCCCCTCAGCAGTGCTATACAGCCCCCAGGACGGGTATACAGGCCCAGCAGTGGTATACAGGCCCCTGATCAGTGGTATACAGCCCACATGTACAGCTCAGCAGTGGTATACAGCCCCAGCAGTGGTATACAGGCCCCTCGGCAGTGCTATACAGCCCCCAGCTCTGGTATAAAGGCCCAGCAGTGGTATACAGGCCCCTCAGTAGTGCTATACAGCCCCTAGCACTGGTATACAGGCCCAGCAGTGGTATACAGGCCCCTCAGCAGTGCTATACAGCCCCCAGCACCGGTATACAGGCCCAGCAGTGGTATACAGCTCCCCTGCTGTCTCACCGCCCCCCATGTATACAGATGCCCCCCCAGCAGTGATCTAACTCACCCTGGGTGTGCAGGCACCCAGATCTTCCAGCTGCACAGTCTGCGTGCCCCGCGGCTTCTAATACCGGCGTCCTCCCCGCACTTCCTGTCTGATTGCGGGAAACCTGCAGAGCGAGGGGGTGAGATGGAGCACTGCGGGGGGCCTCTGTATACATAGGGGGGGCGGGGAGACAGCGACGGAGGGTATACGGTGCAGGGGAGCAGCAATGTACTATGCCTGCTCCCCAT
This sequence comes from Allobates femoralis, assembly GCA_033576535.1. Taxonomy (NCBI): domain Eukaryota; kingdom Metazoa; phylum Chordata; class Amphibia; order Anura; family Aromobatidae; genus Allobates; species Allobates femoralis. The sequence continues at coordinate 243,810,428 of JARQOC010000004.1, forward strand.
GCATAATTAATGAGCGGCACCATGTGACGTGCCGCTCATTCTGCAGCCTCCCCCCGCCTCCTCCTGCCTCCTGCAGTGCCCAGACACAGCCCCCACCACACTATATGTATATGACTCACACATAAGCTGAGTGGGGGACTTTTCAGCCCAATTTTTGGGCTGAAAGAGTCGGCTTATACACGAGTATATACAGTAAATAAATATTGTAACTTTTTTTTTTTCGCATAAAGAGTAACCCTCATTTTAATTTGTTTATGCTAAAAATCAATATTATACATGAAAATAAGCAACTTTGCAGTATATCTTATCAGACAAATGTGCTTCTTTCATTGCCAGAATCAATAATCATCAAAATTCCTCAATTCTGAGGTAAAATCTGTATTTAGTGAAGACTTTCCCATTAGTAATATAAGAGATGGCAGCTGTTACTGATGAGATTCCATGACAACTGGAGGAGGGAGGAGCCAGAGGCAGAAGGAGTAGCTAGAGGGAGAGCTCCACCACTTGCTATCTCCTATCTCAGTAATGGGAAAGTCTTCACTGAATACAGATTTTACTTCAGAATTGAGAATTTTGATGATGACTGAACAATTGTGGCAGAGAAAGAAATATAGTTGTCTAATAAGATTTACCACAAAGTTGCATACTTTCATGTGTACTATTCAGTTAGGAAATAAAAATTAAAACAACAGTTACACATCCAATGCTTCCAGACCACCCATTGACTTTAAACATCTGGAGAGACTCGCTCTTACGCTGCAGTGATAATCTAAAATGTCACTACGTAGATCAGCTAACTGTGATCGTGTAGATGCTGGAGTGTGGCCTTGGCTGTCAGAGACAACTGAGTCCCTCCATCACTATGTACACAGCACTGAAGAAGCGCTGATGGCATTTCCTCCTCCATACACAGTGGTTATTTCTCCTGTAACTAGAGCTAATATACCAGTCCCATTTACATGGGAATTAATATGAAAATAAAAATATTTAAGGACAAGCGGTAGAGCCCGCTCACATATGGTAATATCGCCCATAAAAGATAATATTGCTCATATATGGTAATGTATGTATGTGTGTATGTATCATAGCTCTGCCCCGTTCCAGTAGCCCCACCTTGCCTAGCCACACCCCTCCCGGTAGTCCTGCACCACCCCTATGTATGCGGGCTGGCATGGCAATATGGAGTGGGTGTGTCTATGTAGCGTGAGCAGGGCTTATGCCACATACACACATACATACACTCAACTTTATATATTAGATTTATAATATCTTTAAGGCTACGTTCACACATTGCGCATTTTTGAGCGCTTTTTTACGAGCACTTTTCAAAAATGTGCAATGTGCCTTTTGTCTGCCAGCAAAGTGAATGTGAAATTCACTTTGCCGTACAGACAGTGCGTAATTTTACGCAGCGCCTTCATGGGAGAAAGCGCGGGCATAAAAAGAATGACCATGTCAATTCTTTACACAGCAACGCTGGCGCTTTTTCCACAGGGTCCGGCGTGCTGGATCTGATGTCACAGAGAGGGAGGAAGAATCCTGGTTCCTCCTCCCCTCTGTGACATGTGTGACTGCCCTATTTGATTTCACAGTGTATTAATATACACTGCGAAATCAAAATTAAAGAAAGTCAGAGGTATTAAAAATAATAAATAATGAATACTTACCTCTCCGCTGGCTTGTTTGTGCTATCCGGAGCCAGGAAGCGATCTGACAGGTCCTTGCATGACGTCATGGGTGCTGATTGGCCGCTCGCGGTCATGTGATATGCGCGTCACATATCACTTGACTGCGAGCGGCCAATCAGCGCCCATGACATCATGCAAGGTCTTGTCACATCAGTACATGGCCTTCGCTCAGCTCCGGATAGCACAAACAAGCCGGTGGAGGGTAAGTATTAATTATTTATTATTTTTAATACCTCTGACTTACTTTAATTTTGATTTCGTATTGTATAGTAATACACTGCGAAATCAAATGGGGCAGTCACACATGTCACAGAGGGGAGGAGGAACCAGGATTCTTCCTCCCCTTTGTGACATCACTTCATCCCCGGGCCGTAAAAAAGTGTGCTGTCTGAAAAGCACTGCTCCTTTTTTGCGTTTTTTGGCGCGCTGCAAAACGCTGGTAAATACGCCCACGCAAAAAAGAGTTGTGTGTGAACAAAGCCTCAGTATTTAAATGAAACTATTAAAGATCTTGTCTGACCTTATGGGGGCACAATGTGTAAAGTAAATGAATTATAAATAAATAAAAAATACTAATAATATTTAAAAATATCCTGCGACTGTCAATCCAAATTGCTAGTTCTGTAAAAAATAACAACTAGTCCATTAGATAAAAATTGTTTGCTACAGAATGGTGAACATAATTTGAAATGTAGTTTAGTGATCTTGTGTGAACATTAAAAGAGAATGGGAAAAACAGACCCTTATTTTCTTTATTTAAAAAAAAAAAAAAACAACAGATAGACTATAACAGTGATACAAAAATGAAGTCCCAAGAAGGAAAAAGTATGTATGTGAATATCCTAATGAGAATAAATATTATTGCTTTTTAAATCACACGTACGAAAAAAAAAAAGAAAATGGTCCTGGTCAGAAATGGCTTGAACTTGAATGGGTTAAGGAGTAAAATATAAACAGGGTGGCCAAAAAAAATGTATACATACTTCAAAATGAAAAATATGTGTATAAAAGGTTTATTACTAGATTTATATAGACAACAAACATAAATCTAGTAAGTCATGTTTAAAGGAAAACTGTCAGGTCAAAAATCGACATGTAACTGATATTATTTTCTAATTCCTCCCTCTAAACTCTCTCCATTCATGTATTTCTTTTATTTATATTCCCCTCCTATCTTCTGTAAACTTCAAATAAAGAGAATCATTCCATCTGTTAATCACAGTGAATGATCCACTTAGTTCTCTGCTGTCCACTCCCCATGCATGAATATGCATGTCACATACTTACACCACATCACAGCACAGGAGATCACTGCTGGGGGGGACTGTATTCTCCTCTCTGCTCTCTGTGTGCAGTATCACAAGAGGTGAACTACAACATAGAAACTATCACAGCACAGCATGGTATCTGCTTTACAGATACAAATGGAGTATAGATAATCAAAAACAAAGTCCACATAGGTATACCAGAATAAGGGGATTCCCCCCACACGGTTAGTTTATGAGGGGCCCCCGAAAGCACGAACATACTCTAAATAGCATCAAGAAACCAGAGAAATAGGAGTATCATGCAAAGATTCACAATGTTTATTAAACAATAGGACAAGTGGTAAAAATGTATAAAAGACGGTCTAAAAAAATTACAAGACAATGGTGGCCACAATGGCTCATCAATAGTAGTACGTTGACTATAAAAACACAGGTAAATTGGGTTAGAAGTTAGATACAGCATGTTAAGTAGTACATCTCTGTTACATTCTGCACGTTTTATGCAGCATAAGGTTAACTTAAAAGTGCAAGTGCTTTAAGATGATTGACACTCAGCAGAATGACATATACAGCAAATATATCGTTACATGCATAATCAAGTTGAATAATATACAATACCCAAGTTAGTCATATTTGTAAGTACGACAATTAGAGAGTCATGTTGTCACCCAGAAAAGAGCACGGTCCCGACGCTGCACTTCGCAGGTATCGCCTGGCAGCACCGGCTTTCTCAAGGGGGCATTGAGCACCCCGTCGCTGTGCTGACATTGCTGGTGCTGGAGAGCTGTATGGGTAGTGCCGTTTGCCGCCGCCCACTGCATGCTGCCCGGTGCCTCAATAGGTAAACCATGCACAGGATCTCCCGGCCACCCAACAGCACTCCCCCCGCTTTTCAATCTCGGCCGCCGGCTGACAGCAATGCGTCCCTGCGAATATTTTTTTATAAAGAAAGCACTGGTGATTACATGCGGTCACTGCTCATTTTTGTGGCATTGAAATCATTCTGGCAGCGTACGGGTTTCAGTCGCAAGCATGGCTGTGGCATAGGTTTAGCCCTCTGTGCTGACTGACAGCTGCTCTCCATTGTAACTAGCTGTCAGTCAGTACAGGGTGATGTAGTTATAGCAGCCTATCTCAATAGATAGTGCGGTGACTGAACCTGCTCTGGTGCCAACCCAATGGCTGAGACCGAAACACTACTGGGAGAATTAAAGTTATGCTCTAGGTAACAGGGTTTGAAGTAAAGGTACCAGGCAAGTTTCAAAAGCTATTAATCTGCACATTAACCCTATATCTGCACATTAATAGTGTTTTTTTTCATGTGGCAGATTCTCTTTAAGTTTAGTAGTTTAGTGATGGACAGACAGAACATTTTCCAATGTTTCAACCAAGGTTTTTCTTAAGGAGTCTAAAGAGAAAACCAGAAAGAACAAAGAAGATTGACGAATATAAGTCACTGGGTAATAGTGGCTTTCTCCATAGATTCCTTGATAAATACCTTTTGGTTGAAACATTGGAATATTATCTGTCTATTCACCATCAAACTAATAAACACAATCAAGCATCATACAAGCTTTGTGTATTATAGTGCTGGGAATCTGAAACTATCTATATTCACAGGCTTTTGCTTTTTCTCTTGCACAGACTTATTGTCTGAGTGCGTGCCTCAGTTTATATACAGATTTTTTTTGGGCTTGCCTGTATTTCTTGTTTGGCTGGCTCATTTAATCAAACTTCACAATATACATCTATATAACTTCCTCAGTCATCTGCATGTCCTCTGAAAAGTCTTTTTGTTGTGGATGTGATGATGGGAATGGCTATTGATGCGCCCACTCCAGGTTCGGGGGTACTCAGGAACCAGGCAGCTGTAGTTCTTCACTCTCGGTTCTTTTCACGGGGACAGACGGGGGCCGAGACTGGTCCCATGACCCTGGCGGCGGTCGCAGCTGCTTCAGAACCTCTGGAGACAGTGACCAGCACCTTGGATGATTTTGCTTCCCGCAGGTGAAGTGCATGTGCCCAGTCCAGCGGAAGGAGGGTTCAGTTCGTACCTTGGCAGATGTTCATTAGGTCATCAGCACCCCGGTGTCTTGCGCGGGCTCTGTGACCGGTAGTGGCTGCCTAAGAAATCTCACACACACAGCTGGAGTTCTGTTACTGTTGCTCAGTAGGTTCAGCTTGGTCGCCGGGTGCTTCCCTTGCCAACCTCCGGTTCAGCGTTGTCTCCAGAACCGGGACAGTGCAGTCGAGCCTCTGTTGCTGTTCCTGTCTCTCTCTCTTACTGGGTGTCTCTTTCTCTGGTGGTTCCCTCAGCGCTATAAGGTAGTTTCTCTTCTGGGGTGAACGCGACACTCCTCTGCCCCCCAGGCTCTCAGCGCCTCCGCACACAGAGCTCAGGTACCAACAGCCACAGGTGCTCAGTTGTACTCCTTCGGGGCACTGCTCCCTAGTTCGGCCGCCTTCTCTAAGTTGAGTCTGGTGTTCGGCCACAGCTCCCTTTAGGAAGTTGAGGCTTCCGGTTCAACGGTTCGGGCGTAAAGCATCCGCGCTGTGTTCAGGGCCAGGTCCATGTGTCGACCACCAGCCCCTCTGTACTCTCACTGGATATAGGCATACGGGATCTACTTCTCTCACTGTACCCCATGGGTTCTGTTCTTCCTCCACACCGGTCGTTCCCTCCCAGGGCAAGGGTGACTGTGCTCCAGCCCGTGGAAGCTAACACCTCCTGCTCCTCACTCCTGCACTTCTCTCCTCGTTCTCTTTACTTTTTTTTCTTTCCCGGCTACGGTTGGGTCCTCCCATCGTCCTGGGGTCGTAAGTGTTGTTTGTGCGTGTGAAGCTCAGCTGCGCCATCCCAGTACCTGGAGACCAGAGGCACAACTCTCCCGCTAATGGAGGAGTGCAGTACCTCTGGCGGTGGCCTACCCGGTTAGGTGCCACACTATACTGTACCATTAGTGAAAGTGATTACATGTCACTAAAAAATGATACTATACAGTATGTAGTCCATTGCTATAGAGCATGTTGATTCTTTTTATCTATATCTTTTAGGAGGTCATTAATGCAGAGAAGAAGGAGATGGAAAGTAATATGAAGAAGGAACGCAACTCTGGTGCTTTCAATTATGGGGCTTACCATACATTGGACAACGTAAGCAGGAAATGTATTTGTAGCCAGAAATATGCTAAATGTCTATGATTTTCTATTACGCATTATGCTATTTACAGAGTAACATATGAATATAAGATATTTTTGTTTGTGAAAGACTTAAGGAACATTTCTTATCTTTAGCTATACCTTGCCATTGATGCTATTGTTGTGGACTACAAATCAATAGTCAGCAAACAGCAGATTGGACTATCTTATGAGGGACGTCCTCTCTATGTACTTAAGGTAAAAGTTTTGAAAATATTTAAAAATGTCTGTTTATATGCCACAATATGTATTAGTGAATGGGGTTGTTCCAGTAGAAGTCTTATGAATGAACTGCATCCAAAATCCAACCTTAGCAACGAAGAAAAAAAAAGTGTGATTCAGAGGAAAAATACATTATGAACTATTTAAATACACTTGTTTTACCAAAACTGCTTTTATGCATTACAGTTCAGCACTGGTGCTAATCGCCCAGGCATTTGGATTGATGCAGGTATTCACTCTCGTGAATGGGTCACCCAAGCTACTGCCCTGTGGACTGCACACAAGGTAACTGTCAACTACATCTTAGAACAGGTGTTCTCAACTTCTTGCTCGAGAGCAGCTCCTGGAACTATGTGTGACTTGTGGCTGTCTGACAGCTTGATATATTAGCACCAAGACTAGCTCTTTTGGATCCCAAATGGATCTCTGTTACATATATGTTCAACTAAAAGCTAAACATGGTTGCATAGGCAATAAACACTGACATTTTACCCACAGTCAGAGCCTCTCAGAAACTGCAGTTGCCTTCTCTTATGACCCCCATTGTTTGGTCACTAAGTGCTAAGCTAGAAATAGGATGATACAGCAAGATAGAGCAGATGGTTAAAGTTGGATGTGGGAGTATGATGGGAATGATTGATACGAGAATACTGAATTTGGGTAAGATGGGAACTCCTGCATGTCGGTATACTACCTTGGTAGGATTTCTGTGAAGAAACTTAGCTGAGATTATATTGATCATGGAGGTTCTTAGTTTCATGACTTTGGGGGCCTTTGGATGTGGTTCACAACTTTCTCTCTTGTAAGAGGCATGGTTATGGTCCTTGTAGTGCCTCTCCGTTTTATCTTAGCAACTTATGTCAAACGAATCTCTGGTAGCTGCTGTGGCCTCCTTAGTTGCCCTGGCTGTGTATTTCGAATCATTGTCATGCTGGAAGACGCAGCCACGACCCATCTTCAATGCCCTTACTGAGAGGAGGAGATTGTTGCCAAAATCTTGTCATACATGACCCCATCCATCCTCCCTTGAATACAGTGCAGCCATTCTGTCTCTTTTGCAGAAAAGCACCATCGAAGTATGATGTTTCCACTCCTATGCTTCATAGTTAAGGTGGTATTCTTGAGTTTATAGTCATCTTTCTTCCTTCTCCAAACACACTGAGTGGAGTTCATACCAAAAAGTTTTATTTTGGTCTCATCTGAACACATGATGACACGACCCAGGGCTGTGGGTACTCGGAATCCAGGCTTTGGCACTTCTCGGGAGTCACAAGGGTCGAGACCTGGCTCCGTGACCCTGGGGATCAGTCCTATTAAAAGGGAATCTAGGGGGTAGTGGTTTAGGGTATAAGTATCATGACGCCACCCATGGTATCCGCTATTGAGGCCGGTGCTGCAGTGTGGGATCTCTGGGGATGATGGATGGGCAGCTGTGATGATATCGCTCCACACGGATGGAGCGGTTCCCCAGGGCGATGATAGGCCATTAGGGTGCAGAACTGAGGGCGCAGAATAACTGACAGACAAGCGGGTGAAGTTTCCTTTACCTTTACTGTAGTCGTAGGTAGATGCTATTGTACACTCCACAGTTGATGTTGTGAATCCGGGTGGCCTGGAAGCAAGTTCGGGATCTCCCCACCCGGCGAGTTCTGAGGCCTCCCTGCTGCGCTCCTCTCTGCTGGTCCTGGCTGCCTGTAGCTAAGCTGCGACCCTTTTCTCCTGCTGGAAAGTCTATCACCAGTAAGGCAGGCAGCTCGAGCCTTTCCCGGGTGTCTCTCCTCTGGCCACTGCCCTTGAGATATGCACGCTGCTGTGCCTCCAGGTGCTTGGATGGCCGGGAGACTTGGAATCTCCCACCCTCCGGTGTTGGCTGCTGGGCCTAGAGCACTCTTGCAACCTCAGACTCCGGTGTCTGGTTCTAGCGGTCCGCTCTGGGGTTAACCGTTATTAGGCTCCACTCCCCAGGCCTACTCCTCTCCTCAGACCCTCTCCTACGGGTCACTCACGCTGGCTAGTGAGTATTCTCGGATGAGCCTGACACTGCTCCAGTCCGCAGGATGTCTTCACAGTCCTCCTAGGAACTGAACTCCCTAACCCTACCCCCAGACCTGAATTTATAAGGGAGTTCCCCTGAACTCAGGTTTCAGAGCTCCCCCTTCAGGTCTGGAGTCAGGAAGGTGTTGTGTGTTGTAGGCTTACCGGGTGTGGATACCCTATCTTGCCTCCAAGCATGATCCTACCCCCTGAGGGAGGCAAGGCCATTGTGACAACCGGACTCTAGGGTACCACAATGACCTTCTCCAATGCCTCCTCTGGATCATTCAAATGGTCCTTGGCAAACTTCAAACAGGCTTGGACAAGTGCTGGCGTGAGCAGGGGAATATTGCGTGCATTGCATTTAATTGCATGACGGCATTGTGTGTTACAAACTGTAATCTTTGAGACTGTGGTCCCAGCTGTCTTCAGGTCCTTGACTAGGTACTTCCGTGTAGTTCTGAGTCAATTCCTACTTTTTCCAAAATCATCCTTACCCCTCGAGTCGAGATTTGGCATGAAGTCCTAGACCGAGGAAGATTGACAGTCATCTTGTGTTTCTTCCATTCTCTCATAATTGTGCCAACACTTGTTGCTTTCTCATCAAGCTGATTGCGTATTTTTCTGTAGCCCATCTCAGCCTTGTGCAGGTCTATAATTTTGTCTCTGGTGTCCTTAGACAGCTCTTTGGTCATGGTGGAGAAGTTGTACTGTGATTGATTGTGTGGACAGGTGTCTTCTGTTCAGGTAATGAGGTGCAAACAGGTGCAATTAATAACGAGTAATTAGTAACGAGTGCAAGGTAAGGAGGGCTTCTTAAAGAAAAACTAATGGCGGGTTTACACGTTGCATATCGTAGTCCAATTTCAATGAAAAGTCACGTGGTTCGATCGTTGGACCCGAGATCGTTCCTGCGTTGTATGGTGTGAACGTCCAATACGATGCAGGAACGATGTCAATGCGATATCGGGGATTGAATGAGCGTGCTATTCAATGCCCCGATATTGAAGGGAGATTGGAGTCGGATCGTGCTGTGTAAACGCCCAACTACGATGCGATTTGAAACGTCACCCATTCACTCCCATGTTAAAGGATCGTTCCTGGGTTGGGGGGCGTAGACATCGCACGGACGTTGTATTCTGATATCGCAGCGTGTAAACATCCAATGCGATGCGGGAGAAACGTGCACTAATTGCGCGCTCCCGCGCCATTGAGTTGCGATATCGCAACGATATTGAAGCGTGTAAACCCACCATAACAGGTCTGTAAGAGCCAGAATTCTTGATGGTTGATAGGTGATGAAATACTTTTTGAATGCAATAGAAGTGTGCCTATGATAAAAAAAATTACAGGCCTCTCTATTCTTTCTAGTTGGGAAAATGAACAAAATCGTCAGAGTATCAAATACTTACTTTCCCCAGTGTACTGTATATACTCATTGTTACACGAGAGATAAAAATATTTCATACATACATATGTCTCTTTTATAAAGCTGATGCCAATGGTGCTGTGCACACTGTTCTCTCAACACAGGACACAACATAAAGGCCCCGTTACACGCAGCGATATCGCTAACGATATGGCTGCAATGTCATAGGTTTTGTGACGCTGCAGTGACCTCACAGCGAGGTCGCTGCGTGTGACATGCCACAACGACCAGTGATCAGCTCGCTGCGCAATGGCCAGGACCATTTTTTGGTTGTTGGTCTGCCTCTGGGCAGCAGACATCAGCGTGTGTGACGCCTTTCTAACCCGATGTGTTTCTAAGCACAGGGCGCTGGTAACCAGGGTACATATCGGGTTACTAAGCACAGTGGGCTGTGCTTTATAACCCGATGTGTACCCTGGTTACCAGCGTTCTCCTGCTGAATACAGTAGCGGGATCTCGACATCGTGGAAAAGAATAGTATAGTGTATATTCTTTTCCATGATGTCGAGGTCGTTACACGGGTCGCTGGTCGCAGTTCAGTCTGCCTGTCTGGCATCTCACCAGCGATCACATAGCGATGTGCCAGCAATCCCGATCGTTGGGCGGGTCGATGTCACATCTTTATGTGTAACCGGCCTTTAGAGGGCTCAAGGGCAGAAATGTGACTCATGATAGGTTCTACCTACAATTATCTCCTTGCATTGAAATCAGTAAGCAAAATACAGCAGTGATCAGTGCACAAGAATATTTATTGCTTCAGATGCACAGTTGTCTTATTTTATTATAATCAATTATAAATAATGGTATTATATTTTTACAATTATGAAAACTCTTTTTAAATATTTAATAAAATCTTAAAATCACAAATTATATACTTTCACAAATTGTGGACTGATGGCTAATAAGCTATTATATGCATTTATGCTAACCCTTCACTTTCTATTTAAAGCTTGCACATGACTATGGAAGGATTCATCGGTAACCTCCCTGTTAAATACTTATGATATATTTCTCTTGGTTGTCACCAATCCTGATGGATATGTCTACTCCCACACAAAAGTGAGTACAATAGGTAGAAAAATGCTATTCTAGGTATCACTATTACTACTATCATTTAATAGAGTATAGGATGGAGGTAGGAGATGAGGTATATAATGCTTTGTTCATAAACTGTTGACAGTTTTCCCTTGTAAAGCTTACATCACCACTCCAGAACTATTGCTTTTTTCCAAAGCTGGAGTGGCACTTTAAATGGTATATCTGAGATTTAAAAAAAAATAAAATAAAAAAATATGCCAAAGCATTAACAGGCAGGTGACTGCCACCTATCTACCTATTGTGCTTGGCGCTGTTCACGACCGCTACAGAGCGGGCACAGACCGCCCTTGCCGGGGATAGCACGGCCATGTAAACAGAGCGGCAGCCTGTTTTCTGCTCTTCTCTGAGGGAGGGCGGGGCACCCGAACTCATGCTGATTGACAGCCGGCTCCCTGATTGGGGGAGCCAACTGTCAATCAGCTTGACGCTGGCTATGACACCAATCGACAGAGTGGAGAAGCCACCTCTCTATCAAGTGACGTCAGCGAAAGTGGGTAAGTCGCTGACAGGAACGGCGCCAGGCAGGTAGGTGGCAGCTACCTGCCTGTTAGTGCTTGGGTGCATTTTTTTTCCCTCTAAAACCACTTTAAATGTACGTCCCAAGTACTCATTCTTATACTCATTATCCGCTGGCTTCATCAACAACAGAGCGGAACCTTCACTTGATTCCTAGGCATAGCTGCCTGATTACAGAATGCCTTAGGGAGTGTTCACATCTGCGGCAAAGTGTAATTCCCGGTAGATGTCGTCGCATCTGCCGAATCTGCCACGTAACGGCTCAGTTGCGGCACCGATCCAGCAAGCCCCATTCATTCTCTATGTGGCTTGCGGTCGGGTGTGGCAACTGTGGTATTGCCAAATCCAGCACTTGCGGCACTGCAAAAGAAAGCTGCTATCAGTGTTGTTTTTTTTTGCACGGCCTCTAGTGTCGGATCTGCCGGATTCGGCAATACCGCACTTGCCGAACCCGACCGCAAGCACCATAGAGAATGAATGAGGTTTGCCAGACCAGTGCCGCAATTCGACCGTTACGCGGCAGATCCAGCAATGCGACAACATCTGCCGGGAATTACACTTTATCACAGATGTGAAAGCACCTTACTCATGCCTTATTTTCCCTGCTGTAGTGAAGCAGGGAAAATATATTTTACAAAGGAGACTACAGGCAGAGGTGTGACTAGCCCTGTCTGGCTTCTCCCCACCCTTCTCTAGTTAATTGATATGTCTTACCCATGAATGTACATAAAGAGAAATCTATCAATCATGTGAAGCAAGATGGAAAAGAGCCCGCCAGAATTCTCAACAAGTCTCACCTTATAAAACCAGCCCGACTGTCAAGCTATGTTTTCCAGAAACATTGCAGCATTTTAAAGTAAAGCATACCTGACAGCAGTCATGATGTGGAACCCCTTTGTCTTTGTTGTTGGTGGGGGCTCTACTTATGTCATAAATGTTGTGATTGTAGAACAATCATTTAATTAAAATCATAGTGAAATATTTACTTAATGAAATCACATCTATAGTTGATCCCTACTTTATTTATTACAATACCCATGTAAAACATACTATAACACAAGAATGCCACGTAGACATTAGACTGTTACTATACAGATTGTAAGATACATAATTTCTTTGCTCAGTTTATGATTGTCATGAGTGATATCAAAATATTTGGAATAATTTAAACTACAATGTTAACTAAATGTACTTTTCTGTGTTGTCAGGACCGTATGTGGCGTAAAACTCGCTCCGTTAACAGTGGTAGCCGATGTGTTGGTGTAGACCCCAATAGAAATTGGAATGCTGGCTTTGGGGGTAACTATGATTTTACATTTAATTACGAATGTAAATGATATATGTGACTATTGACTTAAATTCTCTGAAGGTCCAGGAGCAAGTTCGGATCCCTGCTCCGACTCATACTTTGGAGCAAGGGCAGAGTCTGAGGTGGAAGTAAAATCAATTGCTAACTTTATTAGGGGACATGGAAAAATCAAAGGTTTCATAAGCATCCACAGCTACTCCCAACTTCTGCTTTTCCCTTATGGATATAAGTGTAGCAACCCGGCTCACTTTACGGAACTTGTAAGTTAATAGTAAACTTATTTTCCACAATTACAATGAATAAGATCAAGATTTAACTGTATTATTTGATGAAGATTAATCCAAATTAAACATCTCTTTGGATTTTCTAGAACAATGTCGGTAAATCCGCAGCTAGTGCGTTGAGCTCTTTATATGGCACCCAGTACAAAGTTGGAACAATCTGCTCCACTATTTGTAAGTATTCATGGAGACATTACTGTCGTTGTCATTTGTTCTCACTCTTGGACTGATAGCACATAAACAGCTGGTTATAAATATACTGTAAATCTAATATACCCACAAACTGTTTCATAGGCATACCATTCACTGGCATTAAATTCATTTTGAAACCTATATTAATATTCATTGCACACCATTGGGACAACCCCTTTTTCATCTGCCTCATTACGGCATAAGAAGATTATAGAAAGTTTCACATCAATGTAGAACTGTTTTCTACCACTTATAGCAAAGTATCACCCCTTGGGATGACTATTTCTAAAGCACTTCTGTCATCATTGCATTATGCATATTTGTACTCATTGCCTAGATGCTGTTGGTGCTTTAGTACTCCTGCAATCAATGTGCTCTTCCCCGTGATTCTCTACTTGATTGGCCTTTTCTTGTGTGCTACTGTTTTAGCCTCCAAGACTAGTGGTCAGGTGAATAATATCAAATCTTTATCCACTTTTTCTCCTATATTTAGAAGACTTTGTATTTAGTAGCCAAACCTAATGACCCAGTGGACAACCTTGAAGTACCAGTGGTTTATCAACCATTACTGGTTATGAAAAAGAACTCTCTAGTGATCCATTAATTTACTATTTATCCTTGGTGATCCAGGTGGTGTCACCCCTGGTGATCTAATGGTGTACTTTTTTTTTAATACCTGGAGGTATATTTTGTGTTTCTCTTTAAACCTGTGTTTTCTTTGGTGTATTATAATAATGATCTTTAATTTTAATGAAAATTCAATGATCTACCTTCTGGTTCCAGAGATGTACTGACTTGGAGACTTTCCTATTAACAGTATTATGATACTTATTGTTTATTGTCACACTAAAAACTTAACATCTGAGACTTTTGGCTTGTTATATGTGCTTTATTATAATTTATCAGTTATCCAAGGGGTTATCCACTAATTTGGTAACCCCTTAAATAGGAAATTAGGAAATTGAAAGCAGTACCCAGGAGGGACCACAAAGCAGGGGAGGTGGTCTGTTCTGGCTCTGAAGTTGATAACCTATCTTAACAACCCCTTTAACACAACTTTTTCTTGCTGCAGATCAAGCTAGTGGTGGAAGCATTGACTGGACTTATGACATTGGAATCAAATATTCATTTGCCTTTGAGCTAAGGGACACCGGACGTTATGGTTTTCTGCTTCCAGCTATTCAAATCCTGCCCACAGCACAGGAGACCTGGTTGGGACTGCAAAAGATACTGGAGCACATACGGGACAACCCTTATTAAACATGATCTAATAGTCCAAAATCAGAGTCTATATAAGATGTCCATTCATGTTTCTAAGTTTCAATAAAATGTTTAACATTTAAATTTTTTATTCTATTGATTTCTCTAAAAACTCCATATACCATCACTATATTGTGTATTCAGAAATAAAGATAGTACTGCAAATTATAAATCATCATAAAATAATGTTTTGTATAAATATATCCATGAACACTAAACGCACATCTCTAGATTTTAAGTGTTTCATCAATCAAATGTTGTCTGTATAGTGTGCAGCTTGTGTGCAATTTCATTTACTATTAAAATCTAAGAATAAAATATTGTAACAGCACTCAAAATACCTTCCATATATGAATTGTATTAATGTGTTAAAATGTAATATAGGTACTGTATATACTCGAGTATAAGCCGACCCGAGTATAAGCCGAGGCCCCTAATTTTACCCCAAAAACTGGGGAAACATATTGACTCGAGTATAATCCTAGGGTGGGACATGAAGCAGAAGGCCATCCTGGTATATAGCTCCTCCATCACTGGTACATAGCCCTCATCACTGGAATAGCTCACATCACTGGTATATAGCCCCATTACTGTATATATCACCACCATCACTGGTTTATAGCCTCATTACTGTATACAGCGCCCCATTACTGGTATATAGCCCCATTACTGGTATATAGGCCCCCATCACTGGTATATAGCCCTATCACTGTATATAGCACCCCCTCACTGGTACATTGACCCCCATCATTGCACACACACCCATCCCTGGTGCATAGCCCCCCATCATTGTACATACTCCCCATCATTGTATATACCCCCAATAATTGCACACATCCCCATCACTTGTATATAGACCCCCAGCCTTGGTATACAGCGCCCCATCACTGTTCATACCCTCCCATCATTGCACACCCCCCATCACTGCACATACCCCATCATTGCACACCACCCCAATCCCATCACTTGTATATAGTCCCCCCATCCCTGGTATCTGGTGCCCCCATAATTGCACCTCCCCACCCCATCACTTGTATATAGTCCCCCATCCCTGGGATGCAGTATCCCCATCATTGCAGACATTCCCACCATTACTAGTATATAGCGCCCCCCCCCTCCTGATATACAGTGCCTCATTATTATACATTGTATTTGTCCTCCATGCTGCCGCTCACTATGAAATAATAATAAACTGATCTCACCCTCCGGCGATTCTCTTCAGGGTCTGTGCGTTTTCTCCCGGTCTTCCTCCTTGTAATCATGTCGCCGCGGCACCGGTCACATGACTTTAGAAGCAGGAAGTCAGAGGGAGGGCGCACAGACCCTGAAGAGAATCGCCGGAGGGTGAGATCAGTTTATTATTATTTCATAGTGAGCGGCAGCATGGAGGACAAATACAATGTATAATAATGAGGCACTGTATATCGGGAGGGGGGGGGCGCTATATACTAGTAATGGTGGGAATGTCTGCAATGATGGGGGTACTGCATACCAGGGATGGGGGGCTATATACATAACCTCCCGCTCCTACTGCAGCATCCCCTGCCTCCTCCTGCCTCCTCCAGCTCCCGATCAGCGCCTCCACACTGACACTGACTCGAGTATAAGCCGAGGGGGCACTTTTCAGCACAATTTTTGTGCTGAAAAACTCGGCTTATACTCGAGTATATACAGTAAGTTAAAACAGTATAGACTAAAACAAAATAAAGAAAGGATATATTCTATAAAAACAGCTCTATAATACTGTATTTAGGGTAAATAGATTGGCAACTACTATGTTTTCAATGTGGGCGCAACACTTGCAAACCCTCTCACCCATCAGCTGTTACTATTGGCGTATGGAAGTTCTTGGATGCTGCTGTAACACAAAAGCTCCATCATTTCTATAGTGGCCAAGGATGGGTACTTTAAATCCACTCTTTATTCAGGTGTATAGCGATGGATCTGCAATGCCTGGCTGTGGCCACTACAATTTTGACGAAGCTGCTGTATTCTCAGCTGATTGGCAGGGGTGCAGGATAACTCCATACCAAAATCAGATATTGATAATGTCGAGCCCCAGGCCCTGGGGTACTCGGGTGTCAGGCTCCAAGGAGTTAATGCTGCTGTGTCACCGGGAGCGGTGGCCGCGCCTGATCCCATGGCCTGGGTGACTTCTTTGAAAAGGGTGTATTTACAAGGGATTCTATATACAGTTCTTGTGACGCCCCCTGTAGTATCCGGTGATGGGACACCAGCGCCGTCACAGTCCGCCGGAGGTGGATGGTATTGAGGCTAGATGGCAAAGCCCCTACAGGAAGGGCTGTTCCTCCGGGGCAGCGTTCCTCCAACGGAACAGGTTGAAGTAAAAGAACACACGCAGAAGCAAAGTCACTTACTCCCGGGTACTTTACTGTCAACTTGTAACAGCATCAGTTACAGTTCACAGTTCAGCATTCAGATGTTACAAGAACAGGTAGCTTAACGGGTGGCTGCAAGTGGATCCCAGGTTGTATGGTGGAACCCTTGGTGTACCTTCATTAACTAACCCGTGTCTGTTCTTCCCCGCTTTGGATCGATCTATACCCAGTAGCTCCTTGTAGGTAGTACCGGGAGTCCTATCCCTCGTTGGTGAGGAAGCAGGCAGACCGCTCCGATGGCAGGGTGCTGCGGCTGATAAACAAGCCACAGCAGCCGGTTGCCGACTGCAAAGCTGAACTCTGGCCGGATCCTCGTGCCTGGCGTTCCCGTGGTGGACTGGAGTATCCCCTGGAGTATGGTCGCTCCACTCTGAGGATCTCCCTTGCTCTCTAGGGCCTGGACTTCTCTCGTCGGGCGCCCTCTTTCAGGTCCTCCTCAAGGACCCTTCTTCTTTACTCCGGTTCGGCTTGAAACCGACCCGCTGTGACCTTCCGCCTCGTTCCACTAAGCTCAATCTTCCTAATACCTTTCCTCCTCCTCCATCTAGCCCCAAGGCCAGGGGTCCCAGCCCGAAGCCAAAAGACCTCCGACGTCAAGGCAAAGACCTGGCAATAGACCTCCTTGATCCCCCGTGAGGTGACTATCTCCCCTCCCGGGTAACCTCCCACCGCTCAGCTAATGTGGGAGTGCTGGGAATGGGTCAGACCCATCATCCTAGGGTCCACCTGCAGCTGGAGAATTTACACCTCTTTTACGGGTGCAGTACCCCTCTGCGACACTTGCACATGCGGGGCGCCACAATAACCAATCCTTTGAATATATCATCAATAAAAAATTAGTGGTGAAAAAAAATACTACGCGGTTGTTAATGATAGGTAACATAGCAGCTAAGATAATGCTTTTTTGCCATATGACTTACTTTCTCACATTTTTGGGCTGTTCTAAAAACTGCATTTTATGTCTGTGTTGGCGTGGCCAGCATCTGCCAGCACTGTGTGTGCATTTCCACAGCTTCTGAGAGCACGCTGATAGGGATCAGTGTGATGTGCCAGCAGACAAGGGGTTAACACAGATTGTGACTGAGCTGTGTGGAGCCAGATGACAGATCAGAAGCTTGTTCAGAGGAGTTTGCAGTGATCCTGCCTTTTGTCATTGTTTAGCGACTGTGTTGCTACGGTAATCTGATACATTGTTTCCTCACCAGCTGCAGTCAGGAATGTAGGGCACGCCTTCTTTTCCCTTATATGGTTACATACCCCCTCTTCACTGAAAACAGATCTGACTGATAATGAATATATGTCTGTTTCACACACAGTCTAGTGGGGACACCTTCTGCAAAGCTTATTAATGGTTTTCAACCAGAATTTGAATAATGAGGATATTTGAAAATTTATTAAAATCACTTGCTCTACATTATTATTAGATATAAATTTAAACGGTGGTTATGCTTTAAAGCTTCCACTCCCAGTAAAGTAGGGAGTGATTTTATATGCTCCTTTAACTAAAAACCGGCGGCTCATAGCAGGCAAGTTTATTTATCACACTCCAGTATGGATGCCAGTTCATGTGAAAAAATAATTGCATGCATGGAAATGTGGTGCCCTACATCTGTATCACCACAAAATGGTTGCATATGTGATATATTGAACTACTGTATGTATTTCCAGCTCTGATGGGAGTTTGATTTCTCTGCTAGGAACTACTACATTCATGCACACATTGTCTCCGATCCCACTTTCAAGGTGCGGTGGTAAACTGAAGTGCTGTGTGGGTCTGGGTTATAACACCAAGCAACAATGTGCAGTTCCTAGGAACGTAGCAACAGAATAGGATCAAGGAATGGCTGCAAGCGCATGTACCCACAGAATCCGAGTTGCCAGCTTGCTGGAGGAAATGCATGGAGCAAGTACGAGGCAGTATTGGAAGTTTCAAGCTTCAAGAAACTTTTTGTCCCAGAAGGGTATTCAACATCAGGAAGGCAACACTATAACTCAGGGGAGGAGTTAAACCTCAACCATGCATGTCAGACTGGACACCTGGTGAGAACTGTACTACATCCTATAAATTTGCCTGAAGTCTTCAGTAAATAGTAGCTGACTACACTGTCTCCTGCTGCCTTATTCTCTGCTCCACTATAACTTTCCTGGGGGCCAACCCTAGTTGGGAAGGGTTAACCATCATAATGTGTGACTGGTGGATCATGTTTTAGTACCACCCAAAAACCCCCTTGCTCTTCAACTGATATTATAAACTCTGCACCCTGTATACAGTGCGCCCCCTTTTTCCCATTTCCTTGTGAAGCCAGGGCCACAGCTGCTGAAAACAACCACCACTGTCAGAACGATCAGGGTTCTACTCTTCTGAGTGGCTTAAGTATTCCAGCCTTTTGAGCTCCACATTTTGGCGTCACAAACATGATACCTTTGCCTTGTGATGAGAATTTGCAAATTGATATATTGTGCTAAGGACCTAAAATGGCAGTTGTTGTGCTGTTATGGTGTCCTGTGGTGCAGTTTTAAAAGAAAGTGTGTTTCATCGTGGGTGTGTGCCCATAAAAGCGTGCCAAGGGTAGCCCAGCCTCTTTTGCAGAATGCGCCTGAAGCATACAACCCCTAGTAAAACGTACCGCCCTGCTGCTGAGAGCACCAGTGAAAGTGGTAAAGCGTCCAGATGTGCGGAGTTGTAAAAAGGACTGTGCTGCTGAGGAAGACACCATCTTTTTTTTTGTTAAATTTATCTTTATTGAATCTTATAATAACAAAAATAGGCTTTATCACAGAAACAATAAACAATGGTAACATCCATAAGCTTGGAGCCGGGGAGGCTGAAGAACACAGAGTGAAATATGAAGAATCATCCCCCCAGTCCCACTACAGCATCACCCATTTAGGAAACATGAGGATTGGGCATGCGGAGCAATGTTTGTGATTCTCCTATCGGAAAGTCTATAAATGAGATTCTCGATCCCCTGCTACCTCCTCAGAGAGGGTCTGCATCAGGCGAGTACACGTGTTCGCTGAAGCAGTATGAGACATGATGACTCAAGGAAAGAGAAGAAAAAAAAATTGGCAATGGATCACTGATTATGTCACGCTTGTGAGGCCAGGGTAACAAGGAGGTGGATGTAGGGGTCAGGGGAGCCTACTCTGGCGATGATACTGGGGTCCCTGGCTCGCCCTGATCTCGTACGTACCTCTAAAGGTGAAGAGGTCCAAGACACCAGCCTAAGTCCCTAACTCCTGAGAAGCCCTAGGCATAAGCCCCTACCTACACCCACTGACCATGGAACCCAGCAATTTCCAATGGAGAGGAAAGCACCAGCTTTGGATCAGTATCTGCACTCAAAAGGTCACAGTCCAGAAGTGAACTGAATCAGCGACATTAGCTGGATGTGAGCTGACCCATTTATGGCAGAGGGGTGGGAGCAACCAGCCCAGGCACGCCCCTCAGCTCACCTAAGCATGAATCATATTCATCACACACACCTGCACTCTCAGCTCCCGCTCATTAGCTTCCTCTCTCCACACTGAGAGCAGTAAAAAAAGGCTTGATTTAAACCAGGGGTCCCCAACCACTGATCCGCGGACCGGGTCCAGGCTGTGGGGGTCTTTGTGCCGGTCCGCAGCGTGCTGCCAGCTTCCCCACCCCCCTTTGACGTCCCCGCCCACCGCATCCCTCACCTCCAGCACTACACCACTGAGCTCAGGTCTCTGCCTCAGCTGCATGTGTAGATGTACCAGGGGAGCTGTCGGACAATCAGTGCAGCAGCCATGCCCTGATTGACCCGCTACTGCTGCGCTCGTACAACTAAGCAGCTGAGGCAGAGACGTGACTGGAGTTTCATATCTCGCGCTATTTCCGCGTCACGTGATGCGCTTTGAAATAGCGCGAGATATGAAAAAACTACGCCCACGTCTCTGCCTCAGCTGCTTAGTTGTACTGCCAGCAGGAGAGGTGAGTGTCAACTGAAGAGCCTCTGTGTGTGTGTGTGTGTGTGTGTGGGCAATGATTGTGTGTGGGGGTTATACAGGGGGCAATGACCGTGTGTGGGGGGTATTCAGGGGTCAGTGTGTGTGTGTGTGTGTGTGTGTGTGGGGTTATACAAGGGGCAATGACTGTGTGTGGGGGATATTCAGGGGTCAGTGTGTGTGTGGGGGGGGTTATACAAGGGGCAATGACTGTGTGTGGGGGGTATGCAGGGCTCAGTGTGTGTGTGGGGGTTATACACAGGGCAATGAGTGTGTGTGGGGGGTTATACAAGGGACAATGACTGTGTGTGGGGGTTATACAAGGGGCAATGACTGTGTGGGGGGTATTCAGGGGTCAGTGTATGTGTCTGTGGGGTTATACAAGGGGCAATGACTGTGTGTGGGGGGTTCTCAGAGATCAGTGTGTGTGAGGGGTTGTACAAGGGGCAATGTCTGTGTGTGGGGAGTATTCAGGGGTCAGGGTGTGTGTGAGGGGTTATACAAGGGGCAATGTCTGTGTGGGGGGTATTCAGGGGTCAGTGTATGTGAGGGGTTAAGCAAGGGGCAACATCTGTGTGTCGGGAGTATTCAGGGGTCAGTGTGTGTGTGGGGGATTGTACAGAGGGAAGTATGTCTGTGTGGGATTATACAAGGGGCAATGTGTGTGGGGGGATGGTTATACAGGGGGCAGTGTGTGTGTGTGGGGATAATTTATGCTATATGGAGGGATATGACGCTGCATTAAGCTATGAAGAGCTGTGACACTGCATTATATTATATGGAAGGATATTAGGCTGCATTATATTATATGGATGGATATGAGGTTGCATTATACTTTATGGAGGGCTGTGATGCTGCATTATACTATACGGAGGGATGTGAGGGTGCATTATATTATATGGATGGCTATGAGGTTACATTATGCTTCATGGAGGGCTGTGACGCTGCATTATACTATATGGATGGTTGTGACACTGCATTATACTATATGGAGGGATGTGAGGCTGCGTTATACAATGTGGAGGGCTGTGATGCTGCATTATACTATATGGAGGGCTGTGAGGCTGCATTATATTATATGGAGGGCTGTGCCACTGCATTATACTATATGGAGGGTTGTTAGGGGATATTATGTTCTGCATGGGTTGATGGGTATATTGTGGGCTGCAACGGGATGATGGGGATATTGTAGGCTGCAAGGGGATGATGAGGATACCATATTGTTGGATGGAAAAATAAGACATCCCCTGAAAATAAGATGTAACACATCTTTCGGAGAAACAGGGTACTAAACCCCACCCCTTTTTCATATCCCCGCCCTATAAGTTCAAAGCCCCACTGGGCCCCGGAAAAATGGTCTTCAATGAAGCCGGTCCCCGGTGCAGCACTTCTATACAGCAAGGCAGTCAATACATAACAGATATATTGCACGATGTATTGCCAGCTCTGATGGGAATTTGATTTCCCTGATGGGAACTACTGCATTCACACATTGTATCTGATCCCTCAAAGGAGTTATGCACTCTGCCTGATGTTAGGGCTTTTGGATACAGTCCCTAACTGGGATAGGAGGTGCTTATAGTTAGTTGGCAGTGAATCAAGACGGAGAATGTCCTATATGAGGGGCTGTTAGCCCTCTGAAGGAATAACTGCACAATGTCCCTAGGCCACCCAGACTTTCAAGCTCCAGTAGTAAACTGATTTGCTGTTTGGGATATAAAAAGCAGCTGCAATGTGCAGTTCCCAGGAGCTCAACAGAACAATAGGATCAGGGAACAGCAGCAATTGTATGTGCGCGCAGGATCAGAGTTGCCAGCTTCCTGGAGGAACCGCAAAGAGTAAGTACTAGGCGGTATTGGGAATTTCAAGTGTCAAGAAACCTTTTGTCCCAGAAGGGAATTCAGCAGCAGGAAGGCAACACTACAATTCAGGAGAGGTGTCAAACCTCAAGCATGCAGGTCAGACTGGACACCTGGTGAAAACTGTGCATCCTGTGAATTTGCCTGAAGTCTTCAGTAAATAGTAAAGCTGACTACACTGTCTCCTGCTGCCTTATTCTCTGCTCCACTATAACTTTCCTGGGGGCCAACCTTAGTTGGGAAGGGTTAACCATCTGCACTGCTTATCACTATTTCTCTCCCAGGGACCACTGCAGTTGTGGCACCCCAGAGTTTGGATACGACAATGTCATTATCTCCCTCGGGGGTAGTGTCATACCTGAGAGCAACAGAGGGTATTCACAGCAGGCAAAAACCAAAGCACACAACACCTTTACCTCCAGGCCTAAAGGGGGGAGATCTAAAACCCGTGTTAAGGACAGCTCCCCTATAAAATCTGGTCTGGGGCAGAGTTAGTCCAGTTCCTAGGAGGACTGAGGAAGACATCCTGCGGACTGCAGCAGTGCTAAACTCGTCCCAGGATAGCTAAGCCTAGCTTGAGGGGACCGTAGGCAAGGGTCTGAGGAAGTTGAGGAGAGCCTGGGGAGCAGAGCGGTGTCAAACTCAACCCCAGAGGAGTAAGCACCAAGAACCAGACACCGGAGTCCGAGGCTGTGCAGGGCCTAATGTCCCGGCAGCCAATACTGGAGGCTGGGGAATTCCAAGCTTCCCAGCCACACAAGTGCCCACAGGCAAAGCAGTGTTAAGAGCCCAAGAGTAGCCACCTGAGAAGTGGGGCTAGACAAGGAGTCGACCTGCCTGTCATACGGCACATGCAGGAGAGAGACAGAGGGCTGCAGCTCAGCTTAAGCAGCCACAGGGGCCCGCTAAGAGAAGACGCAGCAGAGAGGCCTCAGAACTTGCCAGGTGTGGAGAACCCCGAGTTGCTCCCAGGTTACACGGCTTCATAGCAACATCACCTGTGGTTGAACCGGTATTGCCAGTAAAGGACTTGAGGAACCAACAAACCGTGAGTCTGTCTGTTAATGTGCACCCTCCATCCTGCACCCTACACCAATCAATAACCACTGCCCTGGGGATCTGCTCCACCTGTGGGGAGCCAATCCATCCCAGCTGCCCGTCCATCGCTCCCAGAGGTTCTTCAGCAGCGGTGGCCACTCATAGCCACTAACAACAGGTGACGTCACAAATAATCCTTCCTATAACTCCCCAAGAACTCTTTAACACTGAACCCAGGGTCATGGAGCCGGGTCTCGACCCCTGTGACTGCCCAGAAACACTGCAGCCGATGTTCTGAGTACCCCATGGCCCTGGGGGGCATCGGTTTTTGGCGTCACAAACAGGATCCAGTAGCCCGGTGCCACTGGGTACTGTGTGCCGTGAACTTTATTGGACTGTGTGTTTTTGACTGTCGCGATTGTTGAGACGCGAGGTGTGCGGGAAGCCAAGGGGGCATATCATCATGGGTGGCACCTTGCAAAGAGTGCAAAAGGAAGCCCAACCTATGCTCTGATGACATCCGGTGGGGAAGAGAAACCCTGTCCCACTGGCAGAACTAAAGCTGATCATCCCCACGGAAGTGAAGGACCCGGAGGGCTAAGGTTCAGTAGAGGGGAGGAAAATGTTGGAGCCAGGTGGAGAGGAGCTCACCCGAGGGGCAGTCACAGCCCAGCCTCCAGCTCCGGGTGCAGTGCCTGTACCAGCTGAAGCCCCAGCCGCCGCCGCGGCACCAACCATAGCCCCAGTAATGCTGTTCCTCATGCCATACACACCAGGGGTGACGTGGTTGCCGCAATACTCAGGGGAACCAAATACCCTGACAGACTTCAGGGAGTTAGTTATCTGCCGCGACACTACTATTTTCATGAGTAATGTATATCAATAAGTGGCACAAGAGAAAAAAGGATCAAATGGTATAGTGCATATGTGTAATGCAGAAACTGCCCTGTGCTAAATATGAAAATCGGAGATCTTAGTCTCGATAGTGGCCACTAAAGATTAAGCCTGGCATCCACTTCATGGAACCTCCACTGCCAGGTCCTGACACTATGCCCTAGTTATATGTCCATGGATGTGATTAAAAACAATGATCAGGTGTGTGTTAGTTTCTCACAATGGTGTCCATGGTGATGCCAGTCTTATCCTTATTCACATATTGTCTATTTTTGACTGAGCTCCCATTATATATAATTTTTCCCTTTTCTCCTTTCCTTAGTCTGGTAGCCACACATGGACACCATTGTGAGATCCTAACACACACCTGATCATTGTTTTTAATCACATCCATGGACATATATGCCTATACACATTTCACATTTTCACTAGGGCATAGTGTCAGGACCTGGCAGTGGAATGCAGGCTTAATCTTTAGTGGCTACTATCGAGACTAAGATCTCCGATTTTCATATTTAGCAAAGGGCAGTTTCTGCATTACACATATGCACTATACCATTTGATCCTCTTTTCTCTAGTGCCACTTATTGATATACATTACTCATGAAGATAGTAGTGTCGCGGCAGATAACTATCTTTGTAAGTATATTATTTTTCTGCCTGCACCTGCGTCTATGGTGATGCCAGTCTTATCCTTATTCACAGACTTCAGGGAGAGACTGGACAGACAGTTTGTATAAAGTGTATCTCCTGACAGAAGACCAACGAGTTAGCATATTGATTGGACAGTTAACTGGTGCAGCCCAGTGGGAGGTAAAGTCCTGGCCGGACACTGATAAAGACACTGTTGAGCATCTGATGGCCAGACTGAAAGTCACCTTTGATACCCGTACTGCTGCAAAGCTGAAAATAAGATTTTTCAGGTGTAAACAGAGGGCGCAGGACAGTATAAGTGACTTTGCTTTAAACCTACAGGAAGCGATGAGGGCAATGAAACAGACAGACCCTAATGGTGCACGAGAAGAGAACTAATTGCTCATAAAACAGTTCATTGAGGGGCTCTTGACCCCTGCCCACAGAGTACAACTGTGTATGATGGCCATACAGAACCCTGATCTAGACTTTGCACAATTTAAAGACAGGGCCATTAGGATACTGCAAGAAGAAACATCCAGTGGCCCAGAACCTGCACAACGCCTGGCAATATCGTACCACCAGGATAGGACGCAAACCTCACAGGCCACAGCGGGGACCAATGCACAGACTCTTGAGCCTTTCACTACTGAGGCTCTACACCAAAAGGTAGAGGCACTGACTAAGGGCATGGCTGAGATGGCCAAAGCTATGCAAGAGATGCAGGGATCCAAACCGGCGGAGAAGATCGAGTTGGCTTCCAGTCGAGATAACGTTCCGTTGATGCGACATAAGAGGAACCCACCGACCAGAGGGCAACCCAGCGATCGCTATGACCCTGAAGGAAAGCCCATCTGCTGCGGCTGCGACAAGCCAGGCCATATGGCAAGACTTGTACTTTAAATGAGAGTACCCTGGGGCAGTGGGTCACCACTCAGGAATGAGACAACCTGGCCCACCGAACTGGCGTGACAGGTACATTGGAGGACACCCAGTCCTGCCTGTTGTGCTAGATGGCATCCCCATGTACCATGTACGCTTTGCTGGACAACGGCTCGTAGGTGACATTGGTATCTTATATCCTTTACAAGAGATACTGGGCAGACTGACATTTTACACCGCCTTTATGACGATTTTGTTATTTATGCTAGTAATGGCAAGCCTGTGCCACAGATAGGATTTAAATAAGTAACCATAAAGGTAGGGCAGTTGTAACTGAAAGCCCAGGGATTGATAATTGTTGATGTTGATTGACGAGAAAGTAATCCAATGATAATCTTAGGCACTAATGTGATTGAGAATTGTCTAGGTGAGGTTATTGTGTTTTTACAACAGGTTGCCGAAACCGCAAACCTCGGGCAGCAACGAGTCCTGTAGAAAGAAATAAAGCTCTGATGCAGAGGCAGCAGGTGGAGTTGTCTGGAGGAGAAGTTGGCAGTGTAAGAGTAAGTGATCCGGTACCCATTGTAATACCCCCAAGGAGTGAAATGATGGTGTACGGCACCCATAGGCCTTAGAGGGCAGGATTACCAAGCTCTGGTAGAGCCCGTGTACTCAGACAGTAGGCCCACTGTCCTGACAGCCAGAGGGGTAGTTGATGTCTGCAAGGGGAGGGTACGTGTATTAAACTGTGGTGAAGAGGAAGTCAAACTGCCAAGGTATGCTACTATTGCTAAGTTGTACACTGCCAATAAAAACTCAATCACCGCAGTAGAACCCTTGGACCCATCTGACAAGGCGGAGGACAATGGCTCAGAGGGAAAGCTGGAGAATTGGTGCCAGAAGTTACATGTAGGTAATGACTTCACTCCTTCACACCAAAAGCATGGAGTTTACCGGGCAGTGCGGGAATATGAACAAGTCTTTAGTAAACATTCTTGAGACTTTGGGCAAGTAAAAGGGGTTCAACACTATATCCCCACCGGTGATCACCCGCCCATTAAAGAGAGATACAGGCCTGTGCCAGCAGCTCACTATCAATGTGCCAAAGAGATGTTACGGGAGATGAAGGAGGCTGGGGTGATAAGAGATAGTTGTAGCCCCTGGGCAGCTCCTCTAGTCCTAGTTAAAAAGAAGGATGGTACAATGAGAATGTGTGTAGATTACAGGCAGAAAAACCGAATAACACATAAGGATGCATTTCCATTACCCAAAATTGAAGAGTGTCTAGCTGCATTGAGAACTGCTAACTACTTTTCCACCTTAGATCTTACCAGTGGGTATTGGCAAGTTCCTGTAGCAGAGGCGGATTGAGAGAAGACAGCGTTTGTCATGCCGATGGGCCTCTGTGAGTTCAACTGTATGCCATTTGGACTCTGTAACGCACAGGAACATTCCAGAGGTTGATGGAGTGCTGCTTGGGGCACAAGAACTTTGAAACGGTGCTACTGTACTTAGATGACGTCATAGTCTACTCCAAGACGTATGAAGAGCATCTGGAGCACTTGGCAGAAGTGTCTGAAGTGTTATCCGGTTATGGCATCAAAGTGAAGCTATCCAAGTGTCACCTGTTGAAGTCTAAGGTACAGTACCTCGGTCATATTGTCAATGCTGAGGGTGTAGCATCAGATCCTGAAAACGTTACTGTCATTAGTGACCGGCCAAGACCCACCAGTGTCAAAGAGGTGAGGCAGTTCCTGGGGCTGGTTCTACAGGAGATTCATCAAGGGTTTACAATGGCAGCAACCCTGCAAGACCTCCTGGTAGGCCAGTCCAAGAAGGCTAATAACCCGAGTCCTTCATTCGAGTGGGGCAGCAAAGAAGAAGACTCCTTCAATCAGCTGGAGTGGGTCCTGACGGGGGATGAGATCCTATCCTAATTACGGTCAGCCATTTGTGTTGTATACGGATGTCAGCAACGTGGAATTAGGAGCAGTCTTGTCCCAGGTGCAAAGAGGCAGAGAAAGAGTGGTAGCCTATGCCAGCAGGAAGCTCTGACCTACAGAAACGAACCCAGAAAACTACAGCTCGTTCAAGTTAGAGTTTCTAGGCGTAGTCTGGGTGGTCACAGAACGTTTCAAGCATTACCTGGCTGCTGCAAAGTTTACCATCTTCATGGACAACAATCCGTTCACTCACTTGCTGACAGCCAAGCTAGGTGCACTAGAGCAGCGATGGATAGCCCGACTGTCCAATTACAACTTTACCATCAAGTACCAAGCAGACCACAAGAACGCCAACGCTGATGCATTGTCCAGGATGCCCCATTTGCAAGATGCAAGAGAAGATCCAGAGGAGCTGGAAGAGATAAAGCTATCGGCTTTTCACCGCCCCCATGTGTCTCAGTGCCCATGTGTCTCAGTGCATTAATTATGTAAAAGACAAACGTCAAGAAGCTACATTGAATCCGTTATCCCACCATGGATGGGCAGAAACTCAAGATAGTGATCCAGCTGTTCGCTTAGTAAAAGAACTGGTGATGCAGGAAGGTGCATATCCTGGTCCAGATGCTCCACAAGAAACACAACAGCTCTGGAAAGAGAAAAGTAAATTGTTCATACAGTATATGGAGGTAAGCTTTGCAGACGCTATACAAATCCAAAAACTTATGAGCTTGTCTGGCAGATAGTAGTGCCAAGGAGAGATGTTCAGATGGTATTAGAGGCGTATTGTGATGGCGCAGGGCATTTCAGAAGGCAGAAGTTGAAAGGTCTGCTGAGAGAAAGATTCTACTGGGTTAGCATGAGAAAAGCCATTGAAAACTGGTGCAGAGACTGTGGACAATGCAACCTGAGAAGGAAGGCTCGAGATAGACAGAGAGCCCAATTACAGCCAATTGTCACCAAGCAACCACTGGAACTAGTGGCCTTAGATCAGGCAATGTCTATGCCCTCACTATTGTAGATCACTACTCTTGTTTCTTGGTAGTCGTACCAATGAAGGATTTAACAGCCAGAACAGCGGCCAGAGCATTTCAAAGCCACTTTTGTAGACCTCATGGTTATCCAGAACAAGTGTTAAACGATCAAGGACCAGCTTTTGAAGCAGAAATTTGTAATTTGTATGGTTGTAAGAAGATAAGTACCACCCCGCATCATCCACAAACAAATGGAATGTGTGAAAAGAGGAATCAGGTAGTCATAGACCTGTTAAAAACATTGCTGCTGGAAGAGAGAAATTTGTGGCCAGAAAAGTTGCCAGATTTAGTGGACTTATATAATCACATTCCAGTGAGTTCCACCAATTGTACACCTGCATATTTAATGAGAGCAAGACCTGGCAAATTTCCCATTGACATGGACATGGGAATAGTAAAACCAGATGTAAATTCACCAAATACTGATTGGGATACAGAACGTCAGCAACAGTATCGTAAAGTGCAAGTGTGTGTAGAGAAAAGTTTGTCCCAAGCTAGACAAAGACAAGAAACATCCCATAACAGGCATGCTCCTGCAGTTCCCCTAAAACCAAGTGAGCAAGTCCTTAAAAGAAAAAGATGTATTAACAAACTTGATGACTAATGGGAAGCAGTACCATACACCGTGTTGCCTTCAAACTTTGATAATACTAAGGTGTGCCTTGTCAGTAAAGATGAAGGAAAGACATCAACAGCAGTTTCCAGAGACCATCTAAACGTATGTCTTGATACATTGAAGTACCAAGAAAGAGTTCCAGAAGTTCCACTACCTGTGAAATTAAAATATGTAAAAGAAAAAACAACAACAGCTTGTAGTGCGCCTATACACATGGGGCTGTTAGCGGGCGGTTCTTTTGCATTTAAACTCACCTGGTCTGGTTGTAAACCACAGCCCGTAGATAAGCTTATTAATTTGAAGCAGCAGAATCCTCCGGTTCCGTCCTCGTGCTTCCTACGAGGTCTTCTCCGGGGAAACACTAGTGCCGGGCGGCGTCACGTGTCTAGTAAAGGGGCCGATCCAGCTGGCGTCTTTTCAGGTCCTCTCCCTCCTCTGCAGCTCACTCCACCACTCTCCCCATAGGGAGTCAGAATGATACAAAAAGATGGAAGCATGATGTATGTTTGGGCGCTGAGGTAAGGAAGATCTCTGATGCTGGCTTCTTTTCCGGACTTTATTAAAATAATTGCAGTTATAATTATTCAAGCTTAAGGCTCTCAAAACCCACGATGCATTTCGACGTACACACACGTCTTTCTCAAGTGAATGCTTCACTTGAGAAAGACGTGTGTGTACGTCGAAATGCATCGTGGGTTTTGAGAGCCTTAAGCTTGAATAATTATAACTGCAATTATTTTAATAAAGTCCGGAAAAGAAGCCAGCATCAGAGATCTTCCTTACCTCAGCGCCCAAACATACATCACGCTTCCATCTTTTTGTGAAATTAAAATAGGAAGAAGTGATCCATACAGTAATTGGAGACTTTCCTAAAACGTGGACACAGTACGATGGAGCAGTTCTCGTTCTTATGTTAGCTGTTCCCCAAACCGTGGTACCAGAACCAGCAAGACTTGAAGAACAGCAAGCTGAGAAATCAGGAGCTGTACCTGTAGAAGAAAGGGAAGAACAGCCCTCTGCTAATAGTGAACTTGTCAGTCCCATGGTAAGACTGAGGCTGCCTTCACATTTGCGTATGGGAAGGCAGCGTATTGCTGCGTTCCCATACGCAGTCAAACGCATGCGCACTGCGTTCCTATGTTTAACATAGGAACGCATGGTGCCTGCGTTTGCTGCGTTCGGGTGCGGATGCGGACGATATCTGCTGCTTCCGGTGTCCAGCATCCGCACCCGGGACGCAGCATGTTGGGTTTTTTTGTGCGTTTGGGGAGCTTGGACAATCAGCAAGCGTCCCCAAGCGTACAAAAAATGCATTGGCTTCAATGGGTCCGCAGTGTCCTCTGCATGACACCGCAGGAGAACGCTGCGGACCCATTGAAAAATCTCCCAGTGGCCGCCGGTGATGTCACAGGAGCTCACCGACGGCCACCGGGAGATCAGCTCAGCCTCTGCTGTCCTCCTTCTCCCCGCCGCCTGTAATCTCCTAGCGATGTCGGCGGGGAGAACAGCTGATGTGAGAGCTGTTTGAATCTTCCCGCGCCGACATCTCCTCTCAGTGTCGGCGCGGGAAGATTCAAACAGCTCTCACATCAGCTGTTCTCCCCGCCGACAGTCCCGGAGCTTACCGGCGGCCGGGGGGGGCGGAGATCTCCGGCGCTGATCTCCGCCCCCGGCCCGCCCCCGGACAGCGCCGATTGGCTGCCGGGCTCCATAGTGATGTGTCCGCAGGCGGACATTATCCGCTGCGGACACATCATTTGGACATTGCTTCTGACAGCGTTTGTGTCTGCATGCCATCAGCATGCAGACACAAACGCTAATGTGAAGCCAGCCTAAGACCAGACTCAGAGACATCTGTACTGTACAGAACTACACATAGCATAGTGCTCAGTACACCTGTAGTAGGCACTTCAGACAGGTCAGTAGAAACCCCTGTAGTAAGAAGGTCACAACGCACCACACAGTGTCAGATCCCAGCACGCTATAGGGATTAATAGTGCAGTTCAGCTAAGTCAAAAATGTAAATATGTTTTTCTTGTTTTCATGTAAAATAGTAAATACGCAAATAAGAAACCACCAAGCGTATGTGCCTACAGGACTTTACTGTAAGAACTTTTGAGCATTCTTGAACTTTTATTTATTAAACATGGACTATTAATCCATAGGACTGGTTGTGGCAAACACGGTGTAAATATATTTCTTCATCAGCCAATAGTGGAAAGACTAATCACCAAAGTGACTGCTTTTCCATTTTTATTGGATTTTGCACTTTTTGAGACTTTGTACACTTTTCATTGTATTTACCATTGTTATTGTTATGCTGTACAAAAAGGTTTCTCAGTCCCGGAGTACTGAA
Organism: Allobates femoralis; assembly: GCA_033576535.1. Classification (NCBI taxonomy): domain Eukaryota; kingdom Metazoa; phylum Chordata; class Amphibia; order Anura; family Aromobatidae; genus Allobates; species Allobates femoralis. Next base: position 243,842,543 of record JARQOC010000004.1, read on the forward strand.
TTTCACTAGGGGAAAATGTGGCACCCCTGAGTTCGGATGCCACAATGTCATTATCTCCCTCGGGGGTAGGGTCATACCTGAGATTAACAGAGGGTATTCACACCAGGCAAAAACCAAAGCACGCAACACCTTTCTGCCTCCAGGCCTGAAGGGGGATATCTAAAACCCGGGTTCAGGGCAGCTCCCCTATAAATTTTGGTCTGGGCCGGAGTTAGTCAGTTCAGTTCCTAGGAGGACTGGGGAAGACATCCTGCGGACTGCAGCAGTGCTAAGCTTGTCCCAGGATAGCTAAGCCTAGCTTGAGGGGCCTGTAGGCAAGAGTCTAAGGAAGTCGAGGAGAGCCTGGGAAGCAGAGCAGTGTTGAGATTACCACAGAGGAGTAAGCACTAAGAACCAGACACCGGATTCCGAGACTGTGCAGGGCCTAATGACCCCAAAGTCCAAGTTCCCCAACCACACAAGTGCCCGCAGGCAAAGCAGCGTTAAGAGCCCAGGAGCAGACGCACGAGAAGTCAGACTAGAGAAGGACTCGAGCTGCCTGTCATGCGGCACACACAGGAGAAAAAGGGCCGCAGCTCATCTTAAGCAGCCGCAGGGGCCCGCTAAGAGACAGCGTAGCAGGGAGGCCTCAGAACCTGCTGAGTGTGGAGAACCCCGAGTTGCTCCCAGGTTACACAGATTCACAGCAACATCACCTCTGATTGAACCGGTATTGCAAGTAAAGGACTTGAGGAATCAACAAACCGTGAGTATGTCTGTTAATGCCCACCCTCCATCCTGCACCCTACACCCTTCAATATCCACTGCCCTGGGGATCGGCTCCACCTGTGGGGAGCTAAGCCATCCCAGCTGCCTGTCCATCGTCACCAAAGGGTCTGCAGCAGCGGTGGCAACTCATAGCCAAAAACCACAGGTGGCGTCACGAATAATCCTTCCTATAACTCCCCAAGAATTCTTTAATACTGAGCCCAGGGTCACGGAGCCGGGTCTCGACCTCTGTGACTCCCCAGAAACACCACGGCCGGTTCCGAGTACCCCACGGCTCTGGGGCGCATCAGAGTCCAGGTCTTATTCCGGATAAATATCATAACTTGCGCCTTAAACTTTCTTCTATTTTTGCCTTTTTTTTGTTATTATAATCTCTGCACCCAATATACAGGGAGCTCCAGCCTTTTCCATGTGAAGCCAAGGCCACAGCTAATGAGAATGGCCACCAGCATCAGAACTATCAAGGTTCTACCCTGCTCAGTGGTTTGAGTAGCACGGCCCTTTGAGCGCCATACAATAATACGGCTCATTTTATGACTAAGCTAGTGTATATCAAGAGCTAGCAGCTCCTGCTCTCATCTGCTAACCAGAGCTGAACAGTTAGACCCAATCATGTACGCAACCTGTGGCCAAAATTTTAGTAGAGCTGTGTGAACTTAGGCCATAAAGAAGTAGACCAAGGCGTATTGTGTTTCTGTATAATCCAAACAAGGTTGCAATTCATCTTCACATAAATGTCTTAGTTTCTGGTGGCTTCAATTCTTTTAAGCAGTATAATTAGATTTATTCTTTGTTTTGACATCCTGAAAATGTAGAAAACATTCACAGCACACTCCAGGTTGGTGCAAAATTGTTCACCAAGTTCATTCACTTGTTACTGCAAATTGTCACAACCACAAGATTCAAGATTTTTATCTTGTTTCTCACACTGAGAGCAATCAACATTTGCAAATTGTCACTTCAGTGAGGAAGTGAAAAACTCTAATGCCACCCAATAAGGGTAGTAATTCTTGTAGTCATAATCGACTCTTTAACAAGCCTTTTAATATGACTTAGGATTTGTGCCAGATCAGAACCCCAAACTGCAGACGCTGCGTTTCGGGGTGACTGCCCCTCATCAGTGCAGTGTGTGGGAATTCTGATCTGGCTGTATGAGAGACTGAGACGAGATCTGCGGAACTTGCTATTCTCTTCATGGAAAGGAATCTGCCTGTTGACATAAGGAGACAAATAAGCTGATAAGGAGACTTATAGCCGCAATGCTCCTCTGGGGAATATGCAAATTGTCACTTCAGTGAGGAAGTGAAAAACTCTAATGCCACCCAATAAGGGTAGTAATTCTTGTAGTCATAATCGACTCTTTAACAAGCCTTTTAATATGACTTAGGATTTGTGCCAGATCAGAACCCACAACTGCAGACGCTGCGTTTCGGGGTGACTGCCCCTCATCAGTGCAGTGTGTGGGAATTCTGATCTGGCTGTATGAGAGGCTGAGACAAGGTCTGGGGACTAGCTGTTTTCCTCATGGAGAGGAATCTGCCTGCCGACATAAGGAGACAGATAAGCTGATAAGGAGATTTATAGCCACAATGCTCCTCTGGGAAATATGAACATTGTCACTTCAGTGAGGAAGTGGAAAACTCTAATGCCACCCAATAAGGGTAACTGTCACTCGCTTAGTTGGCACTGACATTGCTGGATGCTGCTGTGTATGTTTGTCTTTAAGAGCTGCATGGTTAATAGTTGTGAAGGTCCTGACCCTGTGTTGTGAACTGCATTCACTATTAGGTTCAACTGCTGGTTGTGGGGTTAATGTGTGACTCAACTGACCTTCCCTCCCCCTAGCCTTTAAGTAGCCTCTCCTTCCACCAGGTGGTGCTGCTGATAGAGTTTTTCACTCTATGCCTGGAAGCCGTGCTGTGCTGACCTGTGTGTTCATGTTGCTGAAGTCCTTTCCTTTGGAGTTGCTGTATCCCAGTTCTGTGGAGGGAGGTGAGGGGGAAATAGCGCAGGGCTGGTGGATGAGTTTTAGGGAGAAGCTGGAGGCCCGAACCTTCTCACCTTTTGAGATACCTTTGGGATCAGGGCCATTCAGGGTTCCTAGACAAGGGTCAGACTAGTCTTCCATGGTCACCCTGCCCATAACTGCCATTCCCTCATCAGTATTCTCACTACACCATGACAGTAATAATCCTTAAAGTCATAATCGACTCTTTAACAGGCCTTTTAATATGACTTAGGATTTGTGCAGTCACCTCGAAACGCAGCGTCTGCAGTTTGGGGTTCTGATCTGGCACAAATCCTAAGTCATATTAAAAAGCTTGTTAAAGAGTCGATTATGACTACAAGGATTGCTACCCTTAATGGGTGGCATTAGAGTTTTTCACTTCCTCACTGAAGTGACAATTTTCATATTTCCCAGAGGAGCATTGTGGCTATAAGTCTCCTTATCAGCTTATCTGTCTCCTTATGTCGGCAGGTAGATTCCTCTCCATGAGGAGAATAGCTAGTCCCCCAAACCTCATCTCAGGCTCTCATACAGCCAGATCAGAATTCCCACACACTGCGCTGAAGAGGGGCAGTCACCACGAAATGCATCGTCTGCAGTTTGGGGTTCTGATCCTGCACAAATCCTAAGTCATATTAAAAGGCTTGTTAAAGAGTTGATTATGACTACATGGATTGCTACCCTTATTGGGTGGCATTAGAGTTTTTCACTTCCTCACTGAAGTGACAATTTGCATACTTCCCAAAGGAGCATTACGGCTATAAGTCTTCTTATCAGCTTATTTGTCTCATGTGGACAGGCAGATTCCTCTCCATGAGAAGAATAGCTAGTCCCCAGACTTCATCTAACTCTCTTATACAGCCAGATCAGAATTCCCACACACTTAGGGGCAGTCACCTCGAAATGCAGCGTCTGCAGTTTGGGGTTCTGGTCTGGCACAAATTCTACGTCATATTAAAAGCTTGTTAAAGATTCTATTATGACTACAAGGATTGCTACCTTTATAGGGTGGCATTAGAGTTTTTCACTTCCTCACTGAAGTGACAATTTTCATATTTCCCAGAGGAGCATTGCGGCTATAAGTCTCCTTATCAGCTTATCTGTCTCCTTATGTCGGCAGGCAGATTCTTCTCCATGAGGAGAATAGCTAGTCCCCCAAACCATTCACTTGTTACAGCATTTTTATTTATTTTTTGTCACCGTGTACCAAATGCAATATTTTAGCCACTCTTGGCCCTTTGTCTGTTTGCTGTAGGGAAAAAGTAAGAACCTAAGGAAAAAACATGTATGGTGTAGGGCAGGGATGGGGAACCTTTTTCCTGCCGAGGGCCATTTAGAAATTTCTACCAACCTTCAGGGGCCACATAAAATTATCAACTTTAAAATTACCCGACTAAACTGCTGCCCAAGGGTGATGGGGGAGGGGAAGACCCAGCAAATTACAGGCCCATATCACTTATCAGTTTAGACCTCAAAATATTATCCAAACTCATGGCAGGCAGGTTGGCTGGGGTGATGCCGGACTTAATTGAAAATCACCAAACGGGGTTTATCAAAGGGAGGTCGGCGGTCACCAATGTACGCAAAGCCCTGCTAGCACTCGACGCGGTATGATTCGGGAACAAAACGGGGGGAGGAGACCCAGCTATGGTCACACTAGATGCGGAAAAAGCATTCGACAATGTCAGGTGGCCATGGCTGGGTCTGGTACTCGATCGCATCGGTGTCCATGGGAGATTTCGACAATACTTACAGTCCCTTTATTCAAATCCGACGGCAAGGGTACATACCCCGGGATTTGTATCTCCCACATTCCCTCTACAGAAGGGTACCAGACAGGGGTGCCCACTGTCGCCGCTTCTGTTCAACTTGGCTATAGAACCCCTAGCACGCTACATAAACAATTTCAGCTCCTTTGAAGGCATTTCAATAGGGAAACAGAAATTGAAGTCTGCCCTGTTTGCAGACGATATTATTTTGTTCATGAACAACCCGTTCGTGATCTTCCCATACTCTTAAGTATGATAGAACGCTATGGTGGTTTCTCGGGATTCAAGTTGAATAGACGGAAGTGTGAACTATTGAAAATAAGGGGGGTGGAGTTATAGGGGAGACATTCGGAGATTTGGGTATACCGGTAGTGTCCTCTTCCATTAAATATCTAGGGCTGAGACTGGGAAGGACGTCAGAACAGATATATTCCCTTAATTATGGCCCACTCTTGAGAAAATCGAAAAAGAATTTAAAAAATGGGCAGACCTTCCATTATCGCTGTTGGGTCGGAGTCATCTAATAAAGATGATTAGTTTTGCTCGGCTTCTATACCCTTTACAAACCCTTCCCCTGCTGCTGAAGCGGTCAGATATAGCCAGAATAAATAGAGCATTTACAAGATTTTTATGGAAGGGCAAAAAGTCCAGACTGAGACTGGGGGTATTGACTTGAGGAAAAGACAAAGGGGGGGACGAACTTCCCGGACATCAGAGGGTACAACTTGGCCTTCCTCCTCAGACATGTGGTGGAGTGGATTAAACACACAGAAAGATACTCTGACAGTCGGCTGGAAATGGCATGCTGTGCCCCTTGGGAAAGATCCTCATTACTTCATATGTCTCACATATAAAGTCCTCAGCAGTTTTCCGTGACACAATTGTGTCATGGAAGGCGGTCAGGAAAAAATGCGGCTTATCTTGGAAGGTGTCCAAATACCTTGTCCCATGGGTCTTCCCAGATTTTCCGATGGGACGAGAGAACTCCCTGTTCACAAAGTGGAGACAGAAAGGGGTATCCAAGATGGGTGACTTGATGCAAATGACGGAGGGTAGGTGGATGACAAGAGACGAGGTGCTGGAAATCTATGATCTGGGAGATACACAGGGACTCCAATATCTCCAATTGAAACACCACATCATGACAAATCTTAGAGACTTATCTGGTGAGGTTAGACGAAACCCCTGTGATAGGCTTATAGCACTGGATGCCTCCCAACTCACGATATCAGTGATCTATGGGTCATTGAGAGAAATATTACTGCCCAGAGGAGCACCGGCACCCTTTGCAAGGTGGTGTAGGTCCCTGGATCGTGAGATGGTGGAAGAAAGTATTTTGGCGGGATGGAACAAAATAAGACACAATGTACTGAACGAACATGGCGTGACACCCAGTTCCGCATTATGCATGGTCTGATCTATGGTTTTAACCTTCCACCATCAGCAGCCAACCCGGATAGAAAAACTAGTTGCCCTAAATGTGCCCAAGATAAGACAGACATGGTTCACGGTCTTTGGAGCTGCCTGGAGGTCCAGGAATTCTGGTCCATGATCAGTGAACTATGTACACAGCGAGCAATTGCACTATTGAATTTGATCCTAGAATATGGATCTTTCAAGATTTAGAGACGTCGCATGGCAGGGGAGCGGGACTGAAACTGGCTCATGTATTAATATTGTTGGCGAAGCGAATGCTACTTGCATACTGGCTTAGAGAGGATTTGCCGGGGAAACGGAGATGGTGATGGGATTAAAAAGGGCTTTAGAGGTGGATAGGAGAGAGGTCCTTAGGGATAAAGAAACCATGATCAACACGTTTATGGGGAAATGGAGAGGATTTATAGAGTCCCAAATGTCTCACGAGGAGATACAGCAGGTAATGGATCCGTTTAGAGGGACTTCATGGTATTTATTAAAGACATTGGGGGCTCCTTGGGAAAATTGAGCTTGTAAGCGGAATTGTTATTCTACTGATATGCTAACTTCGGTATGAGATAATTGAAATGCTGAGTTCGAACATACTGCTGAAATATGACGTTTTGGGTAGCACACTATATATAGGAGTTTATATTCTGTTAATACAAGTACATATGATGTTCAATATGTAATATTTTGCTTTTGAAAATTACTGAATAAAAATGAAGTTTGAAAAAAAAAAAAAAAATTACCCGACTATGTAAAAAAAATCATTAACTCACCCCTACTGTGGTGTTTGGAGCTGCTGCTCTTTGGTGCGGCTGTGTTGTTTGATGATACTGATCTTGTTGCTTCTCACAACTGCCTTTCCAGGTTTATGTTGGCCTGGAGCGCAGTCAACTTTATGTGATAATTTTTGTAAATCATATACATCACATAGGAGACACTGGAAATGCTGTATATACATCACTGGAGAAAAGGGGGGCATATACATCACAGGAAGGACAGAGGCATATACATCACAGGAGGGACAGAGCATATACATCACAGGAGGGGCTGGAGCATATATATGACTCACCCCTGGCGGGGACCGTGGGGTGCTCCGAACCCGGCCCTCTCATCGTCCTCTTGGGCTGCGGGATGTCACGGTGGCATGGCACGGTCCGTGATTCCCTCGCGGGCAATCATAAAAGGGGAATTGGAAAAATGGATTAAAATAAAATAAAATAAAAATAAAAAGTATTGTGACGCCACCCATGGAATGCGGCTGGGATAGCCGCTGCTTCAGTCGGGACCTCTGGGGATGATGGGAGTAGCAGCGAGGATGGTTCAGCTCTCCAGGGAAGAGCGGGTCCCCAGGGCAACCGATTAGTCTGTTGTAATGCAGGGCTTGTCGGGGATGTAGGGTTCACGATACAATCAGGCAGTCTCCTGCTGCTGGTTCACGAAATCAGTCTATGTCCTTGCAGGCGCAGTAATTACAGTCTCACACAGCATAGAGCTTTAACCGGGTTTACTCTCTTTCTCAGCAGATGGTTAGTTTACAGACAGTACAGTGGCGGCTCCGGTGTTGTCTAAGCAGCCGGGATGGCTCATCATAATCACCCCCTTTCGTGTTCCTTTCATGGGCCTTTCGGTCTGTCCGCATGCTAGCTACGGTCCATCAGCCACAGGCTTTTAGTGGGCGACCTGCCAGGTCCTCTAGTCCTAATATGGCGGCCTTCCTTTCGCTGCGCCAGAGGTTGGGTCGTGGGACATAAAGACCCTGCACCCTGCCAGGGTTTGTGGTTGGAGCATAGAGCTTCGTGGCGACTTCAGCAAATCCGACACTCTGGATCCATATCACAAAGCACTCATTGATCTCAGGGAGATCAGTCAAGGAAAACACTGCGGGCAGTCGGCTAAAGCGCTCAAACACAGTGAAATCCATGATGCATTGCCCCCTGGGAATTTGAATATGCAAATGGAGTCTGTGGAGCCTCGATTAAAGTAATATCCTTAACTCGTAACTGAGTGGGACATTGACTAAAAGGACCACTTAATATGGTGGTTATGGTGGTCTCCACAAGGATTCCACCCCAGGGCTAGGTCCTTCCCTGGAGGGATATCTGGCTAGTCCCGTGTTTGAGACTCTTAATCGAGGCTCCACGGACTCCATTTGCATATTCACATTGGCACTCTGGATCCGGCCCAGTCCCTCAGTATCCCCGCTGACTCGAGCACACCTTGGACTCCTTCCTTCTCTCGCCACGGCCTACAGCCCGAGACCCGGACAAGCCTTAAGGTGGCACAGGCCGCGGGGTCCTGTATGATGGTGTTCTCGCCTCTCCTTCTGACTGAACTTGACTCCCTGGTGTCTCTCAGCTAACTGGATTTTTCTGAACTTGGTGTTGTCTCCTTTTGTTACCTCCCCTAACCGGTTCGGTCCTAACTTCCCCACCCACTACTTGTCTTCTTCCGTCATCCTATTGCTGGGCATAGAGTCGCTAGTTTGTGGATCGGAGTGTGTTGGGTGTGTGTTTTGGGGTGACTGACTTACTATCTAGTGGCGTCCGCTCCTCAGGGGCGCCACACTGCCCCTGAGCAAAGGATAGAACGTCCGCGTGCTAGGACAAAGTTATGTGGTACATAGAAGCTCAAACACTTTTTTTAGAACGATAAGAATAACAAACTACAAGACTGCTTTTCCTAGAACGGGAGGCTCGTGGCTTAAACGTTACATAACAAAAAACAAGACTAGCATATATAAAGGGTAGGGGCATGGACGTATAAAAATTGAAAAAGCAGAAAAGAAAGTGCAAACAGTTTGGCGATTGTGTTTTTCATCTTTTGTCTCTTTGTCTTCGGGAACACCCCGGGCGTGGCGACAAGGACTAAACTGACCAGTACTTCGGGCCACGCCATTGGGTTTTTAAGCGTTGCAGTCTTAAGTGTGATCCGTCCCAGGGCTGTGGGGAATTCAGCTCCGGCGTTGATTCACGGGGATGTTACGGGGGCCTGTGACTGTGCCTGGTCCGTGGCCCTGTTGGTCACTAAAAGTCAGTAAAAATAATAAAAATAAAAGTAGTTTGTGACGTCATTCTGGTATGGTTACCGGGGCTGCGGGTCAGACCTCCTCGGTGATGGTAGGATAACCAGATGGTTAAGCTCCCTGTAGGTGGAGCAGGATCCCCTGGGCAGCTGTAGAAACTGAAAGTTGCAGGATAGTCTATGAAGGGAGCAGGATCAGGAGCTGCAATAACAGTC